>OMLF01047195.1:0-10308 GCA_900302615.1 Holocentrus rufus
AGGGGGGGCCTGTCTGTCTGTCTGGCCCGGCCCTGGTTCGGTATCTGGAACCGCACAGAGAAATGGTGTGTGAAACATTAGGAATGCTATTGACACCTTTTACACAACCCCGGGACACTCCTACCACTGTTGACATGAAACGAACAGAAACCAAAACTGTTATGTAGTGTACAAATGCCTCAGCTGTCTCAAGATTCAAAGCACTTTCCATTTTTGACCTGGGCTCTGTTTTCCCAGCCTTTCTGTCATGCCAACTGATGAAAATCTTGTCTTTTGTGTCGCTATATAAAACTACAAGTTTTCCATCCAGTCATCCAATACAGTCCTCGGGCCAGTGGATGCTCATCAAAATCAACCCTAAAGGCACCCAAAGCATGTCTTTTCACCAAATTGCTTGCTTGCTCTATAATGGGACACGCTCTTAAAAACTTGCAAATGATCTAAATTCATGCATTTCCTGTAAAGTTTTGATGCAACTTTGGGGGGGAGGCTCATCTGTCTGGCCCGGCCCTGGTTCGGTATCTGGAACTGCACAGAGAAATGGTGTGTGAAACATTAGGAATGCTATTGACACCTTTTGCACAACCCCGGGACACTCCTACCGCTGTTGACATGAAATTAACAGAAACCAAAACTGTTTTGTAGTGTACAAATGACTCAGATGTCTCCAGGCTCAAAACTCATAATTTCCATCATAACAACTGACTTTGACATCAATCTTACTGTTCATTTCACAATATAATGCAACGTGCATTTTGATGGTCTGGCAGCTGTCCAAGGGCCCTTTTCCACTGCAACAGTACCAAACATTTTGGCACTAAAAACTTTGGATTTTCCATTCGGTAAGGGTCCAGTTCCACTTCCAGTTGTTTTTATGGTCCCTGCTAGACATGTTAGACTCACAGGGATCAACAGGACCATGGGGAGGGAATACTCCACTGTTTGTCTGATTGCTGAAGCGACTGATGGTAGCCGCCACATTGAAATTCATGTTGAGGTAGAGGCAGCTATTGAGCATTTGAGGAAGCCAAATGGAGAAAAAAATGACAAGAGATTCAGAAGATGGAAATAAAATAAAAGCAAATAAAAAGAATCATGAAGGCCTATAAGAAAAGATCACCATTTGAGGTAACTGGGCTATGAGCTATGATCCTGATGCCGTAACGTAGCGCTAGATTAGGATTAAGCTGCTGGTTTTATTAAATCTGTTATGTCAGTCTCAAGTGAATTGATGATTGTTGGTTTCAAATACAATGCAAGACTATTGCACTGCTTTTTAAAACAGTAAGCCAATCTCATTTTTATCAAGAAGACTTTGATAGCATTTTTTCAACGCTGCAGCCTGATGTTGTTGCATAAGATGCTGTGGGATTTTTATGAAACAATATGAAAGGAAAAATAAAACATCCGAATTTTAAAAAGTCACCACAATGAAGTAATCTGAGCACTCTAACATGTGACAAAGATTGCATTTCAGATAATTCGCCTTTGTTAGGGCTTTGCTGCAAAAGACAGCTTCAGGTAAGTGGGACCTCCCTGTCGAAATAAAGGAGTTGAGGTGGGTTGTTATATCTTTTATCTGCAATGGTCACATTCACTTCATCTCAGACCCTACAAGTTATTGTTGCTGTAACAGAAATTGTTCTTCTTAAGCCGCTTCTTTTGCATTGAGCTGAACTAGAGCTTTTACGTAAGGTTGGATAATGTGACATAATTGGTTGCAAATGGGCCTTGTTGAAACACACAGGGTGAAGTATCACAATTCAGACGCTTTACACAACCTCTTACATCACTAGTCTATGCAGTTATAGCATTATGTGAAGGGGGCCTCAATGCTCCCTGCTTATTGTAGGTATTTTGTTGAAACTGCATTAGCGAGAGTGTGCAGGAAAATCATAACGTCAATATTTCACTATAGTTTGTTGTTCATTACATGTATCATATTGATTCTGTACTGCTGTTTGAGTTTGAAATTATTAAACCTCGTGGAGAAAACACACTTTGTTATCTTTTCAATGGAAAATCCATTAAAAACTATTTATTAAAGTGCAGAATTGCAAACCCCTGATTTTCTAACATTGTGGCTTTTGTATCATACAATACTAAACTGTCCGTGCCTGGGAATACACTTGAGACTGTTGCCGCGCCGATGTTCAGTACACACTGTTTCTCTTGCTGAGAGTGCTAAAGATGGATCTTTACACCCAGGTGTGGATTCGGATTAAAATACCAGACGTTATTAGTTTGCCTGCAGTCATTCGCTCTTTGTTGTCTTCCCTGCTTGGAGCTCAGAGCGCAGATAGACAGAGACAGATACTGTGTCTCACACCCTCTTTCTCTCTCTCTCACACACACCTATTTAAGATAAATCCAGTCTGCCGTGCTGTTTCAAACCACAATGGGAAATTTGGAAGTTTCGGATTGCTCATTCATGTTGTTGTTTTATTTTTTCTTACAAAGATGCAAATTTACATGGAGAATTAATTTTATTTGCTTGAATGGCAGCTGGAAAGTCCAGTTAGATAATGCCCCTTAAGCATAATTAGCTCTTGAAATATTATTCATATGCTTTGTTCTGTTCCAGTGCACCTTCATTTCTCACCGTGATTCAGTTAATGTTCAGTGAAATTATGGACTGAATACATCAGAGAAATGGTGGCAACAGGCCAAAGCAGTCCTCACATCATGCTGATGTAAAGAGCTCACTCCTCTCCTTTCTATTTAAATTCTCTTTTACCTTTTGCTGATGGCTGATAATGGCGAATATAATGTGCAACAAAAGCAGCAAGTAACATAAATGCATTTGTGACAAAATGATAATGATTCCATGGATTTATATTATCTATATTTCAGAGCGACTTCAAATAATAATCCTTATTTTTTTCTTCTCATACTGGATCTGTATCATTTTGGAAAGAAATCTGTAGTCTGTCGTTGTGTAACGTTAGCTGAAGTATTGTATTTCAAGATAGCTAGCTAGCTTGTTTTGTTGTCGTGGGAAATTCATTTTGTTCCCCCCAAAAATGCTAACATATGATTGTTATGTGATCACACATCCACATACAAAATGACTTTTAAAAGTAGCTCAGCTTCATTATCTGTTACAAAGAAGTCTGGCTTGCTTTGCTTGTTTCTTGGTTTTGACATCCTACTAGCACCTCATGCATTTAGCTAATTTGCGGCCGCTAGCTAACAGGCAAGCTAGCTAGCAAAGCAGTTACAACTACACTTTTGTGAACAGTAAAAATGTTATATAAGTCATGGGACAGGGGCATGTGGGTAGCTGTGACTGTTTTTGTGTCTTGTTGAGTGAATCAGTGTGAATAGAAAATAAAAACAGCCCGAAAGCAAAAGATACAAATACACCGTTTTCAAATAGTGTGGAAATAGACAAAGTTTCTTTTGCCCAATTGATCCATGTCTTTGTCTTTTTCTTTCATTATTTTTATACCCCCAGGCTTTCTTTATCTCACACACAGTTTGGATTTCATTCTCGGGTCTTTTCTCTGTATTATACCATACTTTATTTTCAAGCACAGATAAATCAAGCCTATAGCTTTCTGCCTATAGATTGCACAATCCACTTCATTTTGCTATAGCAGAAGTGTATCCAAGAACACTGGAGCTTTTTGTTCTTGCTGTGAACATGTGTGTGTGTGTGTGTATGATGGAGGATGAATCTTACTCTACCAATGTCTCCCAGCCTGGGTGTGAACATATGTGACAGAACATGGTAACACCTCTTCGCCTCTCTCTCTCTCTCTCTCTCTCACACACACACACACACCTCCTCTCTCATACTCTCTCTCTGTACGTATCTCCACAGTCTCTCTGGTACGACCATGAAGGGGTTGCAAAGTTCACTGTGGAATGTGTGAAAATCTCGAGTGCTTTGGTCTTCTAGTGATTGGAGGAGAAAAATCTAAGTGTGTGTGTATGTGTGTGTGACCTCTTGGCATCCGTGCATGTGCACATTATAACCATGTGTATGCATGTTCTTGTCATTCGTATGTGGCCTTTTTCATCCTTGTCTGATGCAGAGCGCTCAGTCACTGGATTTCATCTGCCACATTCGAGGCAAAAGACATTTTTCATGTTATCGCCTCCAATACAGAAGTTCCACTAATTTCTTCCATTTTGTCATATCTGTATTTATTTTTCTCTTTCTCATGGCTTCTCTCTCTTTTAAAGTTGTTCACATGGTTATCTTGAATGTGTTGATCTTTTATTTCTTTATTCCAACCAAAAGACACAACTCGTGTTTACCAAACTTTAAAAAACGCAATACCATGACATGTAATTTTTCTTTTTTACGAGGTGCAAACATGTAATTCTCCATTTGAAATAGTTTTCTTTTGAGACAAACACGCTGCTGCCTTCTAGATATTCTTTGCAAAAGATTTGTTCTCAGAATAGCGAGCAATCTTGGAAAAGATAGATGAGTTATGTCTTCATTCAGCAGTCACGATAAACATGTTTTGGCTTCACAGTTCATGTATGAGGAGGGCTGTTTCTTCTTTCCCTTCTTTTTTTTTGACCTGAGCCTTTCATGACTCTGTTTCTACAGTTATTTGGTATGATTTATTTATTTAGTTATTTAATTTTTAACTAAAGCTCATCAGGTAGCTTAATAAAGGTTGCCACATAGCTAGCCCACTAGCTCATTTTCAAAAAAAAATCAGAAAGTCTTATGAATGAATGAATGAATGAATGCATGAATGAAAACTGACAGATCATAAGCATGAAAATCAAACAATTATGTGATCCTGTCATAGCGAAACAATTTTGTGTATTATCCGAGTTGCCCATGTTGCTTGTTACTCTTTTCATATATTATCATTTGCATGAACTGCGTTCATGCAAAAGTACCTTTACCTATCTGAAACATTTGTGAGCAATGCTAAAGAAACTGTGGTCTCGTTAATAGTAACCAATTAAAACACCGTTAAATATGAGCCTAATGACTAATTAGTCAAGTAATTATGTGCGAGGGAACAGCTCTCGCCTGTAATCTATTACCTATTATGGCTGTTGAGTGCGTCTCTATCTACACAAGGCTACTAAACACAAACTGTCCCTTGATATTAACCTATAACCTTCTTTCACGGTTATCATTAGCCCTACACTACTAGTGCGATGACCGTGGAGAAATGCCAAGCATCTAAAGCGGCATTATGAAGAAGACAGTGTGCTGCCATGGCATGCCTCGCTATCTTCTGCACCCTCGAGGGAATGGCACTCACGCGCTGTGACACAACGTGTGCCAGGATGAGAAGGACGGGGGGAGAGAGAGAGAGAGGAGGAGGGGGGAATAGATAGATACTTTATTGATCCCTAATGAAATTTTAGTGCTACTGAAACTTGTGGCACCTGGAAATATGAGAGTGTAATGGCAGGTAAAGGGAAAGAGAAAAAGAAAAAGATGTGCAAAATAAAACTACAACGAGTAACCGAGCAGCTGACAGGACTTGTTCCTGTTGACGGACACGCCTCACCTGTTGCAGGGATCAAAACCGTGACATTTTGGTTACGAGACAGTCTCTCGGAGTTGTAGATCACTGTGGCCTGCCCCCATTTGTTCCTGGGTCAGTTCCACCGCAGTCCTCCAAAGAATCCTCCACTGTTGACAAGAGTCAATGAGCAGCTCTGTTGAATGTCAATATGACACAGTCGTCCGTGATCTGATATGGCAACAAACACAGCGGGTACTACGCGTAGGTTACGGCAACCGGCGTAGATGCAGAGCCACGTGTGACCTGTCAACAGAACCCATAATACTTGTTGTTGACCTTTACACAGACATACACACACACGCACATGCACGAGCCGCATGCACATGCACACACACCACATAGGGATTGGAAAATTCCAGCATCAAATTGACTTAATTCTTGCTTACAAAACACCTCAGAGTAAAAGGGAAA
The DNA here is from genome assembly GCA_900302615.1 of Holocentrus rufus. Classification (NCBI taxonomy): domain Eukaryota; kingdom Metazoa; phylum Chordata; class Actinopteri; order Holocentriformes; family Holocentridae; genus Holocentrus; species Holocentrus rufus. The sequence continues at coordinate 5,925 of OMLF01047195.1, forward strand.
TCGTCACTACAGTCAACCAGAAGATCAAAAGTTAAGTTGAGGCCTGCAGCAGACAGTTGTGGCCGAGAGGTTGGAGGTCAGAGAAGTGGGATTGTGAGTAGAAGGTTGTCGGCGCAGACTGTGGATGAGCCGCGGAAATCCAGACTGAGAAGCTGAAATGAAGAGCACTCCGCCCTCCATCAGCAGCTACTGTTGATGTGCAAAACCTTTGACCCCGATCGCCGCGGTGGAGAAGCAGCAGAAGCCCGCAGTTCACACCGGGCAGCTCTCAAGCGTAAATGTGTATAAATGTGTTGAGCGTGAGGCAGGGTGTGCTCAGTTAACCTTCCCTGGATAAATAAAGACTTGAAAATAACTAAAGCCGTGAGGTGGAGAGAAGTTGGCCCAAGGAGTGTCCTGATTTGTGGGGATATCCCTGTCTGGTGTGAGACTACCCTGGGTAAATATGACTAAGCCTTGACTCACAACTGCGGCTTCTTTACTTATAGTGCCACGCCGTGCTATGGTTTCAAGAACTAAAGGAAAATTCCAGCCTAAAACACATCAACAATATTTAAAAACCTTGAAATAGCAACTCATGTTGCATTTCTGGTGCCGTTTTGTTGTTTGATGCTGTATTTTTGTTACTCTGTGGCTAACGAGCCAATGGCTAATCCACTGGCAATGCTAGGAGATCTTCTCAGCACAACTACAATGGTGTTTAACAGGGAGAAAAATAAGCAATGTAATACAAAAGCACAAGTTGTCAGGTTTTGATGTCAACCCCTAAAAATAAAAGAAGAAAAGCTTCTCCAGGGAAGCATGCATACATAGAGAACCAGCGTAGAAGAGGGAGAGCTCACCTCTTTCTCCCATTAGTTCCATTGCACCAGCTGATCTTCATGCATGTGCATCAGCTGATAGTGATTTCACCTGTGTAAAAATGGAATTGCACCCTAAAAGAAAGAAATGGCACCAGAAAGACATTGTAAGTCACTAATCCCTGTTTTTTAACGGTGTTTTAGGGTGGAATTTCCTTTAAGACTACGTACTCTAGGCTCTATCCTGATGGAAAAACAGCACACGTCGTGACATCAGATGGATAATTAATGCAATTCGAAAGAACTTGAGATTGCAAACCGGCATTAACTTTCTCAACTTGCTGTTACACCCAAAGGTACAGTTACAGTGAATACCCTTAGGATTTGGAAGCAAGTCAAGTCTCCATTAGGAAGAGGGAAGGATGGGAGACTGAATAAACGAATGCACAACCGTTATTGGCTGTTACAATGCACGAAACTGTGGTTTAACTCTACATGTGTTTGTAACATTCTTTCAAATAAAATCAATCAGTCAAAATCACGAAGAGTTTAACCCTTTAAACTCAGATTTTCTCTTAAAGTTCCCCTTAAATAGATTTAAATGTAGAAAAGAAAAGAAAATCCATATTGTACAGTAATGTCACATACATATTCTGTATCTGCTGGCTGCAGCACTTCATTGCAGATACATCACACTTTTATTGAGTGAAATATTTAAACTCAAGATGCCATTGTTTTATGGCTGCAGCCTTACATCAAACAGAAAACATCTAGATGTCTTGTGCATCATTTTATACACATTCCCCTGTAATTCAGCAGAACATATTTGGTATCTTTGGGAACCTTGGAGTCTCCACTAGAATTTAAAATAAAGTTCTGTGGATTTGAACAAAGCTCAGCTGCCAGGCATGCATTTGTTATGACGAACCCCCTGATGAGATGAGAGTTGAAAAGGTTAATAAAAGAAAGACCAGATCCGTATCTCAACTAAAATCAAATAGTTTCCTTTTCCCAAGGCTTATCTGCCTACCAAATTTCATGCAAATCTGTTCATACGTTTTTGAGATATCCCATTGCCAATCTAATAGGAGCAAAAACATAACCTCTCGAAAATGGAGGTGGATAAAGATGCCAGCCCTCTAGACTGAGAGCACAACCCGAACCACAGTGTGAAATCACCAATTTGTCCAATGCCATGTCGGAGGACATAAATCCAGGAGGTTGCCCTTAACTTAAATGAATGAAATCCTTTTTATGTGATCAAATGGGACAGTAGAGGCTGAAAGAGGAGGAGGGAAAAAAAAGAAAAGAGCGCAGTCAGGACCTTTGAAGGAATGTGAAATGCCAGGTCTTCACCGGCGGCCGTCCTCAGAAGGCGCCCGCTGACACTGTTAGCTTTTACAGCCGTGGCTCTGCTGCATTAGCTTCCATTATTCATGCCCTCCTCAGCCGCTTCCATCCGGCCCGCACCGCTCATCTTACACGTTACGCATCCATTCACAGTAGCACTTACCAAACACACCATCAGGCCTGGAGAGGATATATTGTTGCCGTTGGGTGAACACATTCAACTAAACACACTAACCTGGATTCTCTCCCCCTTCCATGTGAAGCGACAGTTTTATTGGATATATAGCCGCACAAAAGTGGTATTCAAGATGATTTTTTGGCAAAGATTTGGCTGGCGTGTGAGATCAGTAGATGGATTTATACGGTGTTTTATGAATCCCTAAAGTATAGCCTAACTGACTGAGTGAGTGGAGGGAATGCTGGACTGTTGCCAAGCTTATTTCAACTCGTGTTTGGTGAAGGAAGAAATGGCTTCATATAACGTGTTACAAGAAAATACAATAGAATAGAACAGAATAGAATGGAATAGAATGCTTTTTATTGTCTTTTTTCCAAAATAGATACGATGAATAGGGATTGCAACCTCATAGTCGTGTTGGGAGAAAGTAAACACTTCACTGGCTAATTGTTAAGAAAATCAATCGCTGTGTATGTATGTCCGTGTAGTGCATGGACATATTCCCAAATATGATCTCTAATATTTAAAGAAAAAAAATTGGCTGCTTACAAAACAATGAAACTTATTTTAAAATTAATTGATGTTATTAGTGATTTTAAGCCATTTTTTGAAAATGTGTAAATGTGAGTAATTTTATTATTCGCAATGCATTCAGGGATGTTTCTGGATTTCATGCAAAATAAAAAATGATCGGCCTATCTAGTGTTTTGGAATGAAAGCATCCACGTTCACATGCATTTTTCACACAGATCTTATGCAAATTCAGCATATTCACTTCATGCTCATCCAGGCATTCATTGAGCCAGCTAGTTTTGTGTCTCCGCTCCAGGCAACACTCACACACACACACAATCACACACACACATTCATACTCACCTGTGCCCTTCCCTCACTAAATCCCACATACTTTTCACATCAACTGTCTTTTATTTGACTTTTATTCATATATACACACACACACACACACTCCAACGCATGCATACCTGACTAATGTCCCTGCGTAGCTCATAAATTAGGACGCCCAGGTTCCCTCTCATCTCGAGCCAAACTAGGCGAGAAAGTTGGCGGCTGGCACACGCACAAACATACACACACTCCTATAAGATAACACCTCGGAGCTGTGGGTGAGACCTGCTCTGTGGTTTAGGGATGTCACAATTTTACGGTGAGAACGGCAGCCTGTGTGTTTTCCCTTGGCTCAGAGGCAGGCCGGTACTTGAACGCGTGCCTGTGTGTAAGCTAACATTAAAGAACCGCATATGCATGTGAGGTGTGTATGCATGCATGTATGTATGTGTGTGTGCATTGTGTATTTATCCTACTTTGCTCAACCCATAACTATTATGCAACCTTTGGTCCTGAGAAGAACACTTTGTTCATGTGAGCGTGGCTGTGTGTGAGTTTACACTGCGGGGCCGTCTGATTATTCTGCGACTGCCAAAATGAACCGGCTAGCCAAACTACAGGCCCTTTGAATGTCACGGCTATATTTATCCAGAGCGAGACACACTGTGTGTCTCTGTCTGTCCCCTTTGAGAATGGGGTCTGGAATGCCACCAACGTTCACCAAAAAGTAGGCCAAGCACAGATGGACTGATTGCTTCACAGGCGCGGCGGTGTGTCAGATACGGTGATTGCGTTGCATAAAAGATCCCCTGTGCGCCATAGCTCGGGTTCACATTTCCGACGGTGCGGTCAGTCAGCGAAGGCCGGATGGAAATGAACTTGAATTCCGGCCGGATCGGGGGATCGGATCGAATCAAATTGCATCGGCTCGAATCGGAGCGGAGCGGATCAAACCGGATCAAGTCGCAGCTAATCGAGTCAAGGCAAAGGGAAGTGGATTAGAAACAAGGAGTTATTAGATTGAAGGGATCCGGATCGAATCGAAACGAACCGTGCCGGGAGCTGGATCAAATCCAAGCTGAGCGAAGTGAATTTGAAATAAAAAGGAATTAAATGAACTGAGCCGAACTTGCTTAAATCAAACTAACTCTTTCTGCGCTGGATTAAACAGAAATGAACTGAACTCAACCACTTTCTCTGTTTTTTATTG
>OMLF01047200.1:17617-30894 GCA_900302615.1 Holocentrus rufus
CATCCACGGCCCCCTTCCTCCTCCTCCTCCTCCTCTTCCTCCTCCATCTTCTTCTCCTCCTCAGCCCCCTTCCACCCTCATAGACAACCTCTCCGGAGAGTTTGCCCTCGTCATCAACGGCCACAGCCTGGTAAGACTAACACACACACACACACTGACCTCAGGGAATTCAAACCAACTGTCAGGAACCAGCGACTTCCCACCGCATCATGAAACCAATACTTCTCCCTGAAACCAGCAACTCTCACCACTCCCTCCCTAAACTCTCCCTCTCTCTCCCCTTCTCTCTGCAGGCCCACGCGCTGGAAGCAGACATGGAGGCAGAGTTTGTGCTGACAGCGTGCGCGTGCAAAGCGGTGATCTGCTGCAGGGTCACCCCGCTGCAGAAGGCTCTGGTGGTGGAGCTGATCAAGAAACACAAGAAGGCCGTCACTCTGGCGATAGGAGACGGGGCTAACGACGTTAGCATGATTAAGAGTGAGTAGGGCACAGGAGGAAGAATGAATAATGTCAAGGAGGACAGGAGGAAGTGTAACTGGATTACACTTGAAGGGAAAGGACAGACAGAGAAGAGAAAGAGGACAAGTGCATTGTCAGTGCTGTCTACCTTTAGGCAGTGGAAAGTCTTCTCAGACACATTTGTTTTTGTATTTTGTTGTTTGTGTCGGGGAAGGATATGGGGAAATGTATGTTGCAGTGTGTGATGTCTTCATTAGTTGGGGGAACTGGTTTCTCAGTGGGTTGAGTGTGGTGAGTGTTTTCAAACTTTTGTCTGACCTATGTCCTGTTCCTCTGTGCCAGTGTTTGTATGTGTGTGTGTGTGTGTGTGTGTGTGTGGGTTGGTGGTGGGGGTTAAGTTGCAATGATGAGGTTCAAACATGACAACAGCAGTATGCACAAAGCAGAAGTAAATGGGAAAAAGTGATTGAAGAGTTTGTTTCACATCCTACAAATTACATGTTAAATCTCAAAAATAGAATTTATTTCTGAGGTATTCTCTGAGGTAATTTATTCCCTATTCCCTCCTTCCCTTTTTCTTATTTTTCTTAGTAATAATGTGGAGATGCACAGGATTCTTTATGAAAAAAACAGAAAAAAGCCAAAAATATAAGCCTTAAACGCCTTTTTCTCCAGCTAAAGTCAATTGTGTATCTCTCTCTCTGTCAGGTGCTCATATAGGTGTTGGTATCTCAGGCCAGGAGGGGATCCAGGCAGTGCTGGCCAGCGACTACTCCTTCTCCCAGTTCCGCTTCCTGCAGCGGCTCCTGCTGGTCCACGGCCGCTGGTCTTACCTGCGAATGTGCCGTTTCCTCTGCTACTTCTTCTACAAGAACTTTGCCTTCACCATGGTGCACTTCTGGTTCGGCTTCTTCTGCGGCTTCTCTGCTCAGGTCAGAGAGTGGAGATCATGGGGCCAACATACTGGAATCAGAGATTAAGAAATTACCATCATAATTCTCACTGAGTGTGTGTGTGTCTCCTCTGTCTCTTCCAGACGGTGTACGATCAGTACTTCATCACACTCTACAATATTGTCTACACTTCCCTCCCTGTGCTGGCCATGGGGATATTTGATCAGGTCCGTTCAAATAAATACTTATACTGAATTTAGAATTAATAACTGTAAATTATTACCCACAAGTTAAAGGTGCACTATTCAAAATTGTGTAGGGTCAGTTGAAGTGAAGACGAGCTTATTCTGCATAATTTATCAGTGAGTGGGGTAGATGAGAACCATGAAGATTCAATCATCAAATTTTGTGCTTAGTCCATGTTTTTGTCAGTTGAGTCTAAACAGTCCTCACTTCAGTCAAGCCTCTGAGATTTTGTTTGGCGCACCTTTAAGATCATGTGCTCTTTCCAACAAAAAACCAACCAGACATTGGCATAGGGAACTCCTCCAAAGCCTACTTACAATCCTACTTACTTTTCCACTGATCCAAGTATAATAATGTAATATGACATAGCAGATTGTCAGTGAAACAAAAATCGGCGTGACGATGATTGATCTGTGGTGTGGAAAGCGTTGCGCTGTCCACGGTGCTGAATCTTTGAGCCTATCTTGATCACAGAATCATCTGGCATAGCCTCTTTTCATTTTATGGATTAACCCAGGATGCTCAAGGAGATTTAAATGGCATAAAAATTACTCTTTTATTCAGCAAACAGGCTCAGGCTTTACATGTGTTTAGTTATTTTATTTCCTATGTAAAATAGTGTCTGCCACTATCATTGCCTTCAGCTTGTGATTTTAGAAAAGTTTCGACAGTCCTTTGATTATTCAGTACAGAGAATGATATGTATGCTTAAGGCCTACATTGCTTTTATAAACTCCTCTAAAGACGTTTCGGATGCCGGCTTTAGGGCCACAAGCTCGGTCCCTGCAGGAGGGCTTCCTGAAACAGCCTTACACCAGTACAACCAGGGTCATTCTATGATCCATTTTTGTATTCACTGATTAGATCCACTGAAGTCATGATAGGAGGAGATGTGAATGAAAGAGGAGAGAGGTTAAAGCTGTAATTGCAACCCAGCATTAGAAACTTAGAACTTATAACTTATAATCCTTATAATTGTTGCTGTAACTTTGGGTCCTTGTAATTATTGGTAATAATCCAAATCCCTCACCTCCTCTGATGCTGCAGGATGTCCCGGAGCAGAGGAGTCTGGAGTATCCTAAACTGTACGAGCCTGGTCAGCTCAACCTGCTCTTCAACAAGAGGGAGTTCTTCATCTGTATCGCACAGGGCATCTACACATCGGTGGTGCTGTTCTTTGTTCCCTATGCCGTCCTGTCCAATGCCACTCAGAGTACTGGAGAGCCCCTCGCCGACTACCAGACCTTCGCTGTCACCACGGCAACAGCCCTGGTCATCGTAGTCAGTGTACAGGTGAGAGAGGTCAACGTGGTGTGGGCCTGTCCGAGATGAAAACAGAGTGAAGAGGGTGTCTTGTGCTTTAGTGGGTGGGTTGATGCCGGCAAGGTGCTGTGGCTCAGATAGGACCCAGAAGGCACTGGAGCACCCATCAATAATATTATTTTATTGGGTGCAAGTGACAAATGTTTCAACACCATCACTGCGTCTTTTGTCTGATGGAGACACAGTGATGCCTGTTAGCATTCCCTCTGTCCCTAAAAGACAATTTCAGTGTAATCTGATGTTTAGCTCATTTAATTTCATCCATCCATTTAATGTTAATTGTGACAGTTTATATGCTTGTGCCACAATTAAAGATATTTTTTAATTAGTTTTGTAATGTGATGCAGGCTTATTCCCTCCAGTCAGTTCCAAATGACATTTAATTTGGAAAGGGTCATGCATCATTGTGAATGAGGTGCCTCCAGTTGAGGTTTTCAAAGTTGCGCCACAGCTCTAATGTTAGAAAATAAACTTTTACATTTTTAAAGAAGTTCCAGTCACTATTTAATATTAATGAGTACATTCGGGAACACTGAAAAAGCAAAGATGAGGCAGGAAGTGGCATCTTACTTCCACTCTTTGCCTCTGTGATTTCTGCATTTTCTTGTCCAAAATAAATCATTCAGCCAGTTGCTAATGTTCTCTGTGGTTATGTTAGGACTTCTGTCATTCACAGATGATTTCAAGCCATTAGACAAACCAAAGCAAGACACTTCAGCTATCTATAGTCCCTAAAATTATACTGAAAAATAATGTTGATGTTACACATTTACACTGGGCTTTACATGGAGTAACTCGTAATATCTAGACAGGGTTTATTTCAAAATATTTACACTGAAAAACATCTAACATGTAGTTTAACTAGTAAATATCTCATATTGTGATTAACACACTGAAAAAGTCTACAGCAATGAAACAGCAAAGAAATGCACGAAACGAGCAAAATCATACTGGAGCTGTCATTTAAATACTGACTTTTTCTCCTTCGGTCATTTGCACTTTTGACTTTGTGTGTGTGTGTGTGTGTGTGTGTGTGTGTGTGTGTGTGTGTGTGTGTGTATGTGTGTGTGTGTATGTGTTTGTGCAGATTGCCCTTGACACAGGCTTCTGGACCATTATCAACCACGTCTTTGTGTGGGGTTCGCTGGGCTCCTACTTCACCATCATGTTTGCCATGCACAGTCAGACCCTGTTCAGGATCTTTCCCAATCAGTTCCACTTCGTAGGTCAGTCCCCTGGTCTCTCTCACATGCACCACACACATTCATATATATCTATATATGCATACAGACAGATAAATACAAGCTGTACTCACACATACTAAAATAATAAGGAAGTTTTGGACACACACACACACACACACACACACACACACACCATGAATGTTTTTAGGTCCTCTCAGGTCCTTAATAGCCCCCCCACAACCCCCTAAACACCACACACACACACACACACACACACACACACTTCCTTTTTGATTCTTTTACAACTAGTTCTTCACACTGTAATCCTGTCTTGTTGTAATCTCAGCAACATTGTAAATTAGGTTTTTCCCCCAGCGTTCTCCAGAGAATTAAATAAAGGAAGATGATGATGATGATGATGATGAATTCTTCCTCTGAAAATCCTACACCAGCATTTTTAAGCTTCTCTTCCTGACTTTGGTCTCTGTATTGTGCACTGATGCAGTTAAGTCAGTTTGACTAATATGCAAATTGATTTATGCTCAGTCATTTCTGTTCATCTAAATTAAATGCTGAAACTGATACAGGATTAAAGACTGCAAATCTAGTTTCTGTAATCCTGATCCACGGCATCTAGATCTGAGGGAAATTTATATGAAAAACCAGGACTAAGCATACAAGATCAATTTGATCTGGGACAGCAAAATTAAAGGAATTTCAAAATCCGGAAAATTCGAATGTAGATCAGACCTTGTACAATAAGCACTGCTGGTTTTCTGTTTTCACCATAGAGGTTGATAACATTCACCTAAGGCTCATTTGGCCCCTGATTACACCAGATGAATGTAACCACCAGGTACCACCAGAAAACCAGCAGCACTCTGGCTCCTGGAGAACCACTGGAGTATACAACATGTATGAGAAACTCTGTCATCTAAATAACGTGTGTTTATATGTTGTGTTTATGTTTGTGTTTTAGGTAGTGCCCAGAGCACATTATTGCAGCCAGTGGTGTGGTTAACTATTGCTTTGGCAACAGTGATATGCATAGTTCCAGTTCTGGCATTCCGCTTCCTCAAGCTGGACCTCAAACCGCAGCTCTCCGACACGGTGAGAAAACACAACACAAACACACACACTTGCCACACACAGTTGGGTCCATTTGCTTCATCGTGACGTGTCATGTTGTGCAGTCTTCCAGATGGGTCAGGTTCAAACTGGCCTCATATCTGCTCACTGAACTCCGCTAATGATTAACTGCACCGTTACGATCGGTTCATGGGAGAGAGTGTGTGAGAATGAGTATCTGCGCTTGGATGTGTATTCCCACATATGCATGTCTGTGTGTGTGTGTGTGTGTGTGTGTGTGTGTGTGTGTGTGTGTGGTGTCATGTGCTTCCCATCACTGATGTCATACTCTCTTTCTGTACCCAGTAAATATTGACTCAATCAGTGTATCCAAATAATGCAATTTCCCCTTCAATACACACGTAAGCAACTCAGTGTTTGGTCAGTAGCTCTAGGCACAATTTCTTAGTGTGGTGTGAAAGCTAGCTGGGAATTTGACCAAAAACATGGGGTCATGGTGAGGGGAAAAATTCTTATAGGGAAGTCCTGATTTGTTTGTATGTGTTCACTATTTACAGCGGCTATGTTGTGTTATGTTTTGTTCTGAGCTTGTGCAGGAATTTTGATGAGCTTGAGCTGCAGTTAGGAAAGAGGATAATGCAATTTTATTTACCTGCACAGTATATACAGGATGTCAAATCATACTAGTTTAGTTCAACCTTGAAAATCTCATCCAAGCAGACCATGGTTCCCACATTGGTCATTGAATTTTTGGAAAGTCAAGCAATTTTGAAAAGTCCGTTGCAGGCAGGGAAAGTTGGGAAATTTAACAAATTCTTGGGAAAAGTTATGGAATATCATGGAATATTGTCAACCTCAGGGGTTGATTTATCAAGCATGTCTCAATATAGCACGATATGCCAGGTTGAACTGAAATACAGGGTGACCCGGTCAAAGGTGCAGCAAAGGAGTTCAGGCGATTTCCTTTGCTGCACTCATTTTGATATAGATCATGGAAATTCAACATTTTAGTCATGGAAAGTCACGAAAAGTCAGTGAATTTCACTTCTGACACAAAGTGGGGGCATGGCATGATGAACCAGCACATTTCACTGAACTCAGTCATTATGTGGTTGTTACAATCTGGTCTCGTGCTTAATTTTTTTTCTTATTCCTCTCCCTCCTCCAGGTGCGCTACACACAGCTTGTGCGCCAGAAGAAGCGAAAGCCGGTGGGCCGCAGCATGGGAGGAGTCCGGGGCGGCGTGGGCAGCGTGTCAGAGGGCCGCCTGGGTGCTCGCGGTGGCTCCAGGAGGTCAGGCTACGCCTTTGCCCACCAGGAGGGCTTCGGAGAGCTGATCACCTCAGGGAAGAACATGAGGCTCTCGTCTCTGGCCCTGGCCACCTTCGCCTCCAGACACAGCTCCAGCTGGATCGACACACTCCGCAAGAAGAAACACACACACACTCACACTCCCCCCAGTGCCTCCGGCGAGTGCAGCCCGGCGCCCAGTTATGTCTCTGGGTCGGTCCCGCCACTGTCCACCTCGTCCTCTGTCCTGGGCGGGTCACAGGACACGCCCATAGAGGAGGGGACACACACGCCACCGGCCCAGAATGTGCAGATGGATCCCGTTCCGTCTACACACACAACACCAGCTCCAGAAGCAGCTCCGGCCCAGGCCCCCAGTGTTGGTGTTCTCACCCCAACATCAGTGAAGTGTCTTGGGGGAGACTCACCTGGAGGCTGGACGCTCAGCCTGGGGACTGTGCAGGTGAGCTTTCTCATTGTCCCATTCATGTATCCACAACAAAATCAAACCATAAACTCATACACACTTTCAATCTTACCTCCATGTCTTCAAACCTTTGTCACCCCACACTGACGACACCTCTTCCTCTGTCTGTTAGGAGGCTCTGTTTGGGTGGAAGGGTATTTCTGCCCGCACCAGTGGGTCCAGCAGCCCCGGCCCACCTTCTGTTGCCAAGGAAACAAGCCACACTGAGTGAGACACCTTGATGGAGGAATAACTTGGCCTGCGACTGTACAGACTCGGGGGAATAGCCCAGTATTCCTGAGCTCTGAATGTTCAGAATCACACTTTCAGTGTTGGGAACCCAAAGTGTTTGACAGATGTTTGCAGACACACAAACAGGATGTGAGCAGCAGCATTAATACTTTCTGGAGAGACATTTAGATATTGAGAGCATAAGGACTCTAAAGGACATGTGGTAATTATTTAAAAAAAGGAACAAGTTACCTAGAATCCACTTCTCTTCAATTCCCAGATGATAAAACCCAGATATGAACTCTGCCCACTATAAATTATGGTTGAGATCTAATGGAGATTCCTAGAGTGAAGAATGTTTTTGAGTGACAGATTTGTCATCATGTCTCATAAAACTGAAGAAGAACATCAGATGCCAAGATAAACTACTGCTGATAATCTACAAGATTGTTTCTTCCCTTTCAACTTTTACTCTACTGAACATGTCTCAAGTAACAAAGATAAGCCTCACTCACAGTCAAACCTACAGAGTCCCAAAATAATCAACAACGAGTGGAACGAATGAGTAGGATTACAAGACTTTCAGCCAATTATCGGCAGGAATTATTAGCCGCAAAAGTGTTTTTTTGGTCACAATAATATTCTTAAGTCTGTGTTCAGTATAGTTCTCAGTGAGAACGGTATTTTCATTTATGAAACACAGCAAGACTGTTGTAAAACGTATGTTCTTTTTCTCTCATCGCTCCTGTTACCTACTTCTCTTACCTCTCGTCCCTCTAATGTTCTCTTTTCTTTCTTTGCATCATATTGGTGTGTTTTAAAATGGCCCAATTAAGTTGCACCTTAAGGGAAGCTCTCAACTCTTCCTCCTTTTTGCAAGTTAGGCCTTTCGCGGTCTGGCAAAGGGCCAGATCATTTAATGTACCTCTGATGTAATTTCTCATACCTCCACACTCTTGAAAGCAGAGCAAAAAGACAAGGACAAAGAAATCAAATTGAATTACCGCTGGCTTACTTTAGTTTGGACTCGGGGGCAATGGAGAAAAACTTTGTGATAATGGAAAGATCATTTTAGGCGTCTGAAATCAGAAAAGCTGTTTGTGAAACGCTCTATCACAGGCTTGTAATGCATGTTGGACTGGTTCAGTAAAGTGCTCTAAACTTGTACCTGTTCACAACAAATGAAGGGAAGAGTTTGGGGGTGTTCATGCCTTAACAAAGCCAAAATGTTGATCCTCTGAACTCCCTGTAGTATCTGTTTCATCATGTAGCTCTGCTGTACCAGAAGAATATAACTTCCTATCTGTTGCCAATGCTCTTGTTATAAAAACTGAACCCAGACGCAGGTCAGGGTAAAGAAAATGAAGTTGGAGAACGATGCCTGCTGTAAGGATTCCCCCTACTGCGGTCATAAACAAAGCAGCTTTTTGGATGAAATAAACAATTGTATGGTATGGAGTGTACAAATAAGGGAAAATCTGCTGGAAATAAATGTTTAATATATAGTTGTGTGGATTGTTAAAACACGGGGCAGTTATTACTACAGTAGGTGGGGGTGGAGCTGTTGAATAGTGGTCAATAAACATGCCCTCTTTTCTAGGAGGGGAACGCACAGTGTGTCCATGCATGTGATTTCTCACTAACGGTTAGTCACCACGACGATGTGCTGTAAAAAGTGACACAATTAAATCTAGCCTTTTAGTAGCAGAGCAGTGTTCATTGATCATTGAAGGAGAAATTCAGGGTGACACAGCAGCAGCAGAAGTGATAACAGAAATTACAAATAGCATTTTCCTTTACATTAAAAATAGATTAGAGGCCAAAAATATAAAATTAAAAGATTAGAGGCCAATATATTATACGCCAAAGAAAAATATAGACGTATATCATGTGCATGTGCATGAAATGATCCCATGTGGCAGCTCTGATACCCCACTGGGATTCAGGAGCTGTCTGAATTGGGAGATGAAGGGTCGGTGAGGGTTAGGATAGTGTCCATGTGGTCCCTGATGCCTGGTATTGGGTTTTAGGAAGAAGTACAGCTCTGTGACATGTGTACGGTTTACGTGAGGGTTTTCATACGTGTGCAGTGAAATACTAATGCATGGAAAGACAAGGAATGTTAAAATGCAAGGAATAGCCAGACCTATCTTCGCTAGTAAATGGTTTTGGGCGACGCTACGCAGAGACAGTGCCTTTGTTTTGGTGGGACGTTGGCACCTGGTCGAGTCCTGGCGAAACCCCTGCAGAAGAAAATGCCACATAAAACAGTAAATGATGTAAGTCGACTATGACTCGTTCAGTTAACAGGTTCCTAGCTCGGAGGTTTTTTCACGAGCGAAGGGGATTTTGAAAACGGCTATAAGCAGATTTTCGACTGACATGGTCTACACAGCTGTGGCCCTTCTCAAAGAGTCGACCAATGGTATATACTCAAAGTCTGCATCCCGTGAGTCAGACTAACTTTATTTATACAGTACAGTTCATTCGCTGGGGTAGTGACAGGCGCTCAGCGGTGGAAAAAGAGAGAGAGAGATTATAACCACATTATCACCACAAAAAGTTTTAGGTCATCTCTCCAAGTTTCTTTTTACAGTTTTGTCAGTAGATATGTTTCCTGAGCTCAGAATAAAAATATGAATCCAGAACAGAAATCCAGCCCTGTCGACAAGCATTTTCAGTTTCAGTTTTTTTTTCCTATTTTATATTTATAATGGAATTTAATAGTAATGTTGACATATAGATGATAACAGTATCAACAAGTACAATAAGGTTAAACTCTCAACTGAGCGCCCCAGAGTCAAGAATATTATAACAAAATTCTTATTCTTATTTAGGGTGTGTTTCTCATCGCAGATTTTGCATTATAACCTTCATGTACTTTGGGTGGATTTCCTTATTCGCAGAACAAGGGGAAGAGACCTGGGATTTCACAATAACGGGTCTTTATTCTGTGGACAGCGTATTCCCACCAGAGGGGAAGCTTGCTTACGCTCGTCCTCTTCTTCTACTTTTGCTCCACGCGCAAAGGTCATTAGTCCCTTCTGCTGCCGGACAGCTGTCACGTGAAAGTTTGATGGAGTCACAGCATTTTCTAAAGTTGCGGTGGAGTCCCCGCTGTTTGTTTGAGTTTGATTACTGACTATGATCAAACGATGACTCGGTGAGGGGGGATTTATGCACAAAGATGTGGATTTTTCTCCCTTTGCTGTCTGCTCTGTGTGCTCTAAAGGTCCACTGCCTTTACGATGTAACCTGTCCTAGAAAAGGTAAGCTCCCCACTTTACAATAATCTAAACGTATGCTTATAGACAATTATAGGCCTACTGGAAATGTAATGTGCAAGGGATACGTGGACCTTTGAGAAGTAAAACGACCTAGTTACTAAATATCTTATTAGTTTTCATGTATAATTACACAGCAACAAAATAATCTTGATTTATTTGCGCATCTTTGTGCAGGAATCATTGCACCTGTTACTGCATGTTTGTCATTGCGCTGTTAATGTTGTGTGTGTTCGTATAGTCGCGTGTTGTGTTCTGATTTTTGTTTGTTCTTATTCTGTGCAGCTGCTTCTCAGTATGATGCCATTTTGGCCAGAAATTAGATTAGGTTATTCGTCACAATTTTGTTTAGCAATTTTGAATCTTTCCATGAATAATTTAATTACAGTGGAACTTCATTGATTCAGATCACAGTTACAGATATAATTTACCAGCTTATTAAATAGTGGATAAAGATGATGGTGTAAGATAACTGCTGGGTGGTCTTTCTCTACTAGAAAGGATATTCTTCCCACACAGTAGATTTGATTGCTTGATTTTTTTTTATGATTTGAAACGATTAGAGAAAGTTTAAGATTTTTAAGATTTTTCTTTTCTTTTTTTAACTATTGCTATTAACTCTGGTTTCTCTCTAAGCTTTTTGTTTAATTTCATTCATTTTCCCCCTCATTAATTTATTTATTGATTTTATTTATGTACACACTTACTTATTAGCTCAGCTCGGACCCAGTTCTTCAGTTCCCGCATGCTACAGGAAAGTACAGCATTATCTAAGATTCAGGGTCTGACTTCACTGGTTGCTTATGGATTTGCTAGAGTGAATTTATACTGGCCACCCAGCCTCTCATATACAATGAACTAAACTTTATTGTGAACCGGGCAAATTAAAATTGGGAGCAACAATCTCCTGGGTCCTCACATGCTGTAGACTTAAGTTTAAAAAACAAAAATCCACTTATTAGTTCTGCACTTTTCCTGTTTCTCTGCTACAGAGCCTTTTACTCTACATTATTGATTTCTGAGAAAAAGATTGAGAGCAGGGCGAGGGAGAAAGAGGAAGAGATAGAGAATGTTTGCACTACAAGGATAATGGACTTTTGACATTATGCAAGTCAATTCAAAACGAGAGCCCATATACACAAATATATCTGCAGTTTGTCTCAAGCAAGTGAGCCATGTCATGTTAACAAGTCGTGGGGGTTCTCAGGATTATTAAAAACTCTGAATAATAAGAGGAAATATGATAAATGTTGAGATATGAGACTGAGAGCAGTTAAGAAGCAAAGATTTGGGGCAGAGAAGAGTGGTGAGGAGAGATATATTGAAAGAGGAAGTACTAAAGGAGTTGGTAATTTTAGTTATGCAACTCTGCACCCTATGTGTGCTGCCCAGTCAACCACAACCAACACTCAAGATACAAGATATAGCCATTTTATACTAAATATGATGAATATAAATGGCAAATGTTTATTCAAATTCATTCGACAAATTATATTGACTGATTGTTGTTTTTTTCTGTGCAGACCCCCCACCTGGTACGTTGGTGTTATCTCCGGGCAGTAAGTTGGTCCTGGCCTGCAGCGGTCAGGTGTGGGTGAATGGAGTGGAGGTCACCGTCACAAGAGACAGCACAAACATCAACAGAGAAGAGGGTTCTTTGCATGTAACCCCAGTCAGTGGACAAGATGTTATTGGACACAATGGTGGCACTTTGGTGAAAAGAGACATACACGTCTTGGAGGATGCTCTAAGTGAAGGATACCACACCCGGCCTACTGAGGCAGGAGTCAGCACTGTGACCAGGGAGAGCAGGGAAACTGTGATAAAGAGCGAGTATAAAGGACTCGATACAGATAGAGGAGACTTGACCCCTACCACCGCTCCAACACTCCAGCCAACTAGGGTGAGCAGGCTGGTGGAGGCTGAATACGACTGGCATGCCGAAGAGACAGACAGTGAGGATGACTATGAGGAGGGCGAGGGAGGGAGCAGGGTCACGAGGGGCCTGAGAATGAGGCCTCAGTGGAAATGGAAGGGGAGGACGGTGAGGCCAGGAGAGATAGACGGCGGAGAGATCATATTTGAGAGGCATAGGATTGTGCTTTCTCTGCCTTCAGTAAGAGTCGAAAGCTCTGGGAAGTACAGTTGTCATCGCATGGGGAAAATGGTCTTTTCAGTCAAAGTAATTGTTGCAGGTGAGTCACACTGATCATTAAGTCACAATTGCTGAGTAACAGTGGCTCATAATTGATATCTCATTCTGCCATGATGTGTCCTGTCCACAGATACTTTTTTCTTTTATTCTAAATTCTTAATTAGATATAAAAGCTTAAGTGTTTGTTACAATATTTTATATTCCTTCGTCAATATCATAAGTTCCACTGGACTTAAGTTATTTGTAACATTTTGCGCATTTAGCATTTCCATGCATAGCCAAAATTTTAAGAGTATCTGTGGTTCTTCCAACAAGTGATATATAGTGGGGGAATATAAAATATTGCAAAGTAAAATTTACTGTGCATTTTAATGCAAGAATCCAATCCTGATGTAAACTTCTGCCCATGAATGTTTGTGTGTATGTTTGTATGTACTGTATGTACTTAAGAGACAGGGTGGGGCTATATAGAGAACCCACTACCCAACCCCACCCTGTCTCTTAAGAGACGCAAAGGCAATAGAAAATGAACAACAATGTTATAGGAGGATATAATAATAATAAGGTAGAATTTTGTTGTTTAATATTGTCATCAGCACTGAGTAGCACTTTACTGCCAAAAATCTAAAAACAGAAAAAAAAAAACAAATCACTGGC
>OMLF01047249.1:13890-30592 GCA_900302615.1 Holocentrus rufus
CCAGCTGCTTCAGAGTCAAGACAAAAGACAGAAACAAAAAGAGGACTGCAGCAAAAACAATGAAACTATAGAAATAAAATATACAAAAGCATGTTTACTACTGCTGCTATTACTGTTGTATGTAATGCTTCACATATATTTTATGAATCCCGAATCCAACACTTATTGCAAAAGCCAATATCACATATGCATTAGCGTACTATATGACTTTTTTATATTACTTTGGAAAAAATCACGGTTTATAGAAATGAATACAACTGGAGAATACAGTTGTTTTTACAGATGAGCTCCTCTGATGTAGTTTGTCCTGTTGCAGGATTCTTACTGTTGGTTGAGGGTTGGGTCTTACAAGGGCTGTACAGAAAAATCAATACAGCTGAGTATCGCAATACGATATAAAATTTGAAGATGATATAAATATTAGACAGGTGGTACACAGCAAGTTGTATTCTCAGCTCTGTTTTTGAATTTTCACTAAATTATGTAGAGCATTACAGTGTATCGCGATATGGATCATATGGCAGTATATCGTGATGCGTATGGTATGGTGAGGTCCATGCCGAGTCCCAGCCCTCTTGCCGTGGCTGTTGTTGGGTTTTCCTCCGGTGGATTTTTGTTAACAAACGCTGCAGAGCTGCAGAGCTGCAGCCTGTATCAGCCCATACCGGGCCTGTGCACAGCCTCAGTCAAAGTGTAGGTGTTTGGATCCTTTATCAGCGCTCTGCTATTTTTGTCTTGTCCTCTTACTTCAGTGCCTTCAAACTTACTTCCATGACACCCACACGCTGAATTCTCACTTCTACATTTCCAAACAGGCTGAGCAGAGGAACAGAGGCAGGAAAGTTCATCAAGTTCCTGATGGGATCTGGGTCTGATTTGAAAAGCATCTCTTCTCTGTGATCTTGTTATTGCGCGGCTTTCTTTTGTCTCGTCTTTGTCTATAACTTTTCACTCTGACAGCTGTGACAGATTTGGCCCACATTTCAGAGCACCACTTTGCAAGGGAAGCCAGTTTTTAGCAGGAATATGCATTTATGTAATTAACAGGAGACATTATTGTTATTATTTTTAACCCAGAGTCAGGTCAAATATGAAAAGCACTCGTTCACTCTTTCTGTCTTTGCCTCCTGTGTGTTTGTGCAGCCTCTGAGAGTCAACGGGGTGAAGGTCTACACAGAGAATGTGGACAAGAGGCAGATCATCATGGACCTGCAGATCAGGTACACAGCAAACCTGTCAACCTCACATTTTTTCATATTCACAAATTCTTGACCTTTATGGCTTTTTGACATGTTGTCCCTCCAAGGATTTAACCCTGGTCTGTTTGTTGCATTTGTAAAGTGCTGAGTGATGAGATTATCTGTTAGATGCCAAACATATAAATCTGTAAATCTGTTTACTATGTTATCAAACAGTGATGTTCATTGTCACATCAGTATATTTACACTCTGCTCTTCCTGTTCCTTGCAGTTTTGTGGGGAATACAGAGATCGACGTGGACATCAAGAAATACTATTGCAGAGCTGGAATCAAAAGTATACAGGTACGAGAGCGGTGTAGACTGACAGCACATTTTATACAATAACATTGGATGTAACTCTAATTTGTTTTTATATCTTCTGTGATTCTGTTATTATTGACGAAGGTGAAGCAGAATAGAAACTCTGAGAAGTGACAAACTTAAGGTTTCGGTTTGCCATCTTACTGACATTTTTTGATTGCTTGATTGATTCAGATTTAGCAATCTTTTCATTTAAAATAAGGAGAAACTGTACCTCATGTTTAATTCAGTGGAACCGGTTCAGTTAAGCTAATAGCGGTAAAAAAATAAATAAATTAAGCTGTCAATTAAACTAATGCAGCTCAAACACAACAAACCCCGCCCACCTACATCTTAGGCAAATACGTCTTAATTGAGAAAACTGGTGATAAAACAACATTGTGACCCAGATGTCGACTCGCGCTGCACCGACCCTGACCAATGTATTTACCCGGAGCCTCACCACAGGCGGAGTTTTACATAATGTGTTGACACACGACTGATAAAGAGAAGGTTATCGACTCGGCTGTTGGCAGAGGATCAGGCCATATTTGCTGTTCAGAGATCAGAGAGAGAGAGAGAGACGAGACGGAGAAAGTGAGTAAGAGAGAGGAAGATTTATAGACGGCTTCATGCACCGAGCACAGTCAACATTTGCCTTCCTGAGCCGCTTTCATTTTACAGCTCCGGTCCCGCGTCAGCTTTTTATAAGCTGTTGGAGGAATAAGTAGCTCAGATGCTGAAGAAGTTTGCCTGGCCTCAAACTGAGGACTTAGCATGAGTCATTCTCCTGGGAAGTTTTCACAGTGAATGCCTCTTTTTTTGGACTGTCAGGCTTTATCAGCTGTAGTCATGATGCTGTTTTCCTCGCTCAGATCTCCCTTGAAATAAAGATTATTCATCTCAGGCAGGCGGCCTGGTTAAACTGTTTACTGTTACCGGTGCACAGTTTGGTCTGCTGTCCAGTTTCTGCACCGAATGATTTATAAGACAAGAATAATCTTTCCCAGGACAGATAAACAGAGGCTATCTTGAATCTCGAATCTTTCCACTGCACCCATTTTAATGAGCAAAATGCTGGTATTTGATTACTCAGAGCTGCAACCAAATTTGGTGCTGCAGACGGGCGGTCTGCATGTCTGAGCTTTGAGTCACTTCAGCCTGCAGAGAAAGCGGTGGCCTTAATAATGGAAAGCTCAGAGGGGGGAAACGTTTTGGGGAAACATTTAGTAATAAAACCAAAGGCAAACTCTTCCTAGGGAAAATTCCTCCGGGTCTGTAACTGCAGTATGGCACGAAAAAATGTTTGGTTATGTCTGTAATCTTGTCAATCTTGGAAAACCGCTGTCTGTTTGCGTTAGGATTTGCTGTGGGATTTCTAGAGGTTATCTGGCATCTACAAGGAAAACAAAAAAGAAGTGAACATTCAGATGGTCAGTTAAATTCTGGCCTGTATCTTTAGTACAACTCAGAAAGAGGCCTACAGCTGTTTAAAGGATAATTCCAGTATTTTTAAACCTGGACCCTATTGGACCCCAGAAGATGGGAAATGTATAGAATATGGCCCAGGTTTAAAAATACCGGAATTATCCTTTAAGTGCTCAAACTATTTAATGCATAATGGAGTATTGTAGACGTCAACACTGCTGCTTTAAAACTTACCACAATAACATTTCTGCTCCTGTGTGTAATATGAAGTCAGGGGCCAGTCACACTGGTCTTTCTTGTTTCTTTCATTTTCAAACACATGCGAGGGTGGGAAAAAAATGTATCTGTATCCGCCTGTGGGGAATATTCATCTTATCACTCGATACAAAAGTTCTAGCTCGGTGAACTTTGATCTGCAAATTTGCACAGTTGACCATAAAAGCCTTTCAAATTCTTGGCTCCCCCAAGGCTGAAAGTCAAGCGTGGAGGAAGCTGTAATTTTGTCAGTCTCCCTGATTGTAAAAATTCAACCAAAA
Organism: Holocentrus rufus; assembly: GCA_900302615.1. NCBI lineage: Eukaryota > Metazoa > Chordata > Actinopteri > Holocentriformes > Holocentridae > Holocentrus > Holocentrus rufus. Next base: position 17,395 of record OMLF01047249.1, read on the forward strand.
GAGAAGCTGCATGATTTGCTGCATTGTGGGAAATGAGAATGGATTCTGTATGGGCATCACATCGTTGTATTTTATCAGTATTTGCATTTGCAGCTAACTGTTGAAGCTTCCTGCTAATGTTAACATCCCGTATTTTTGTTTTTTAAAAGCTAAAAATGCAACCAGCTGCACACCAATCAACCAGGTTGATCCTGAACATGACATCATATCCTGTTTTTTCTGACTGCATCAAATGTAATGTAAAAAATTCTTCACCTCACATCCAACTTGAAATGATAAAAAGCTTTGTGGCACAATACAAATGACACACACATTGTTTGCAGTGATATTGGCACCAATATCAGTCATTTCGGAGAAAGATGAACAATATATGTTATATCTACTGATAAATGTACTGTATTTGTACTGTTCATTAGCTGAAATATAGGAATCGCCTTGCAAATTACCTTAAATATCATCAGTCAAAGAGTAATTGAGGCAGTTCTTGTTTTTTCAGGTAATGTACCACCACGTTTTGTGCTGATTTTAGTGTTTTGTTAACAGTCCCACAGGATGTGCTGATACTGTAGTTGTATTATCATCATCTACAGACACACAGGAGCTGTCTCGATCCTTGTATAGCCGGCGGTCTCTCTTTCTGCCTGTTAGCACTTCAAAGCCGCTCATTCTTAACATTACACAGTTTGGTCACAGTGGAGACCGCCACGTCACGGCGAGTCGGCTGGATTTATATACAGAACACAAACTCCGGTGTGTATCCAAAGTGCTCTGTGAAGTGGTGGAGGAACTAAATCAAACAGGGAAACATCAGCGGCAAAATAAAACCTGAGGGAAATGACGGTATTACAAGTCACAGTCACAAGCATAAAAATAAGAAATTAGAGAGAATAAAATAAATAAGAGCAATAGAGCATAAAAGGAAACGTCAAAGAGTGAGAAGCCAATGAGTAAAAATAATTTTCTTTTTTGTTTATTTTCCCTGTCCAGCTTCATGGCGTGATGCGAGTGGTGATGGAGCCTCTGCTGGGCGACATGCCTCTGGTCGGAGCCCTGTCCGTCTTCTTCCTCAAGAAACCCGTGAGTACCCTGACCTTTGACCCCGTCCTCTCACTGCTTCCTCGTGTTCCTGTTGAGGTTTAGTGGCAGAAGACCTTGTAACCCCGATATCTCTGAGCAGTGCTGCGTTATCAGCAGGTGAAGCCTCAGTCATGATGACACAGGGAAATGAGCTTGTGTTTGTTTGGAATGCAGACCTGCAGACCTTTGAGCCTCGGTGGCCCCTGATTCCAGATCAGTGGACTAGTGGATGTTTGGTGGACTTGGTGCACATTTGACTGATGAGGAATTTTGTCTTTCTAAGGAGGTTTTGGTGGGATTTTCCCATGATGTTTTGAAGCATTTTGTAAACTCACTTAAAGGACTAAACTTGACGTTGACTTGAACCAACTGATTGATTGATTATTTGGCTGACTGGTCAACAACGTGGAGGACTTGGTTTGATATTCCGGTCATCTACAGAGTCATAAGAGTCGGATACAGATGGGTCACATGGCTGATTTGAATTCAGATGACTTATGATTTAGATTCAGGATGATACTTCTTCATCAATCCCTGCAGGAGATTTGTCTTTTCTCTTGTTGGCTCTGTCTTTGCTCAGAGGTCAGAGGTCAGGGTCTGTTACGGAACAGCAGCCCTGGAGCTGGAAGGGACTCGATGTTGTGTTCAAGGACAGGACAGAAGCATCAGCTCGGCTTCAGGCCACATGCTGGCCGAGGCTTCACAGGCTTTGGGAACACTTTGGGATTAAAAGTCTATACAGAAGCATGGCTGGTTATCATGCACAAACAGCCAGTCTGCCTGGCGTTGTGCAGAAAGTCTCTCAGACCATGAACACCGACTAGAAAACTCTTGGTGGGTGAACTCCTGAGCAGCCATCAGGCACACAGCAACATGAAGTCCTCGGTTTGCCTGATCACAGTGTTTTTTATCAGTCCGCTGCTTCTCCCTGACTGCTGCCTTCCTTCCTGAGCCTCAGCACATTTTATCTCTCAGATTCAGGGTTTGATACGGACTCCCTCAGGAAAAGGAGCATCACCATCAAAAAGCCATTAAAAGCCTCGGGCAGACACGGGATTCGCTTCTCCTTTCTCCTCCCTAAGACGTCTTCTTTACTCCCAAATCAGAACAAGAAGACATGGATTATGACAGCTGAAAACTTCATGTTTCCTAATATGAGCCAAGAGAACATCTGGGGGGAGAAGATTACATAACTTTTTCTCTTCCCTGACAAACCTCTGTCTGAGTGCCCTTCAGCCAGGCACCAAAACCCCACAGTCGCTTTAGTGCAGCTGCTCACCAGAAGAGAAAGACAATGAATGCACCAGGCAGCTCCCAGGTGAGGATGTGCATTAACTGCATGGACGTTAAGTAGGGCGCTGCTGCAAAAACAGAGCATGCATGATAAAGAAACCTTCACTCCTTAAGCAAAGGTTACAAAAGGAGAGCCGGGTGGTGATTTCCTTCATGTAGTTAGAGTTGGTCTCTTTGTGCAGCGGTGCAGCGTCCCTCCTCCAGGGCCTGCAGGGGTAGACGTTCAGAAAGAGCTTCACTCCTCTTTCAGGATGCGTTCAGTGTCCTCTGCATCTGGGCGGAGGCGGCAGATGAGGCAGGTAGTCAGCGCTTCGTTCTTTCTCGGGCCGAACCACAGAAGAAGACCACAGGGTGCAGACACACACAGGAAGTGACATCAGCATCATGTTAAACATAGTTATTTCCTCTTCTGGTGTCACTGGACATTTTCATATTTATTTTCTGTTCAAGTCAACATTTGTTTTTGGTTTCTCACAAAGTGTTGCAGTTAATAAGACACTGGAAATGTAAAAATGAGTTTTTAAGAAATTAAAAAGTTGTAGTGTAAAGCACAGCCCCCTTAAGTCTTTAATCTCAAATCTTAAATATGACATTATATTTTAAGAAACTTCATGCATGCTACAAATTTGAAGTGTGCTGATTGTACATAGATGTAACCCTGAGCTAAATCAGACATCAGACTCAACTCTCTCATACCAAGATCTGCATATTCCCTGGCGCTTTATTGGCTGAACCAGATGGAGGCTGATAGCGTCGGCGCGGCGCGTTCGTACGCCGCCGAGCGGATTAGTTCTGCTTGTTAAACTTGACGGTCTTTCTCAGCGTCTGACTCGACCCTCCGGCTGCTGCGTTCAGCAGCCCTGATATGTTTTTGTACAGCCGGCTTGTAATAGCAGCATCATAATGAAACCAAACCTCACTGCTGTTTTTAACACTGATGCAATGGGATGAAAGCTGACGTGTGACTGTGTGTCAGACGCCGTCGCTGGTCCCAGCAGATTAGACTTGGACTCCCCTCAGGTTTAAAGTGGCCTTGAAGCTGAAATATCTAATTATTTTTTCTTGGAAACGAGTAAACTCAGTTTATTTTACATTATCCATCTACCTGAATGTTGGTTGTTGAATCCAGTACCAAAGCAATTTCATCTTTTAGGTGCATCACATGACTCAGGGACCAAGTCCAGGCAATATTGTAAAAACACAAGTATTGGTTCTGTTTTGGCGTTGTCTTGGCATCGACATCTTGTGGAGGAGTGGAAAACTGTGATGTCAGAACCTGTCAGCCAACAATTCCTGGATGAGTAAAGGTTAAAAAATGCACTTTAGTTGTGTAACCTGAACCTGAACCTGAATCTGAACCTGAACCTGAGCAGGTTCGTTTCTGTGTGGCTTAATTTGAAATAAAAGTGGAACTCCAACGTTTTGATTTGATCAAACATGTAACTGACTGAATGAATCAGAATCAGTAGATGAAGTATGTGCAGGACATTTACCTGGTGGACAAATGTTTTATTTATTTGAGCATGAATTCAGTTTAATCAGTTAACCCTATAAGACCCGTGCACTGTGCAGGAAGAGACCAGAGGACTGACACAGACCCTGAATGACCTCAGTATCGTGCAGCAGGTTGTTTCCTTCCTCATCATTTTATCAGAAGTTGTTGTGAAGCTTTCGATGTTGAAATGGGTGGTAGAAATTAAGGAAGAAACTATTTTATCTGTATTGTCTTATCTGTTTATTTTCACTCCCACAACTCTCTGCCTGACTTTGTTCCAAAGTAAAAAATGTGGCGCCTACTGTTCCCAAATGATTGACAGTCCAAAATTAAAACAAAGGATGCTGCTTTTTAAAGGTCAGGAGGTAACTGAAGCCCTCAGTTGTCAAAAAAGGAAAAGATTTGTACAGACTGGGACTTTTATTTTTAGAAATACTGAATGATGAACTTTGTTTTCCCACAGGGCATATGGAGCATTTTGGAGATGAACTCAAATATTCTCCTTGATTTTTCTTTTATTTGTGACAAAAATGGTGCATTTATGGTATCTGTGACACCGACTTCATGGACTCAGACGTTTGATTCATTGAAATTTAAAATAAAACTTTCACTTTTCACCTCTCTAAGTGATAACAGGAATAGGAAGGAACCTCCAAGTGAGGTTTGGTTTTCTGCCAAGTTGGCGACACAAGTTTTGCTGGTGTCGCCCTCCCGCCCTGCACCTCCCTGTGGTTCACGGTCTTGTCTTGGTTTGTTTCCTGGCTGCAGCTCTGGCTTGTCAGGAAGTTTAGAGTATCGTGTCATTTCGTATTGGCCGGCTTATCTTTCTTGGTTTGGCTTTGGCTGTTTTTTCTCTGTATGAGCCGTCGCGTCGGTTGGAATCTGCTGTGAAAAGGGGCGGAGCTCGCTGCATCAGAGGAGTCCAGTGTCAGGAGAGATGTCGATCAGAGAAGAATAGACTGACTCGTGATCAATGAATCATCGCCCAGACTCTCTTTTGTTACAGTCATTCATATTTTTTCAGAATTTAAAAGTGCCCCAGATAGATTTTACAACTTTTAACTTTCTGATTTAATGAAGGAAAAGTTGAAGTTTGTGTCAAAATGCCTCCACAACTCTGCTCAAAACCCCCAAAACAAGAGAAAATACAAGTTTGGATGAAATAGAAACAGACATGCATGTTTGATTTGCATTGTCAGGGAACCTCTACCAAACTTTTACCAAAATACGGGAGGTAATTTGGACTGGAATTTCTGCTTTACAAATGATCGACACTGCAGATTTGCATCGGATTAAAATCACCAACGATGTCGGTCTCATGTGAACTGGCCTCATGTTGATCTTCATACTTTCTTGTGACTCTCTGAACTCTCTGCTCATCCGTCCCCGCCCACCCGGCGCTCCGTGCAGGTTTGGCCCGGGTCAGGTGTCCTGAGCTGTCATGGTGCTTTGTTTGGCGTGGTGATGTCATCGGATTGGCGTCCCAGTCAGTGTCAGTGTTGTTGTCTTGTTCGATGTGGAATGTGTTATCTGTGCGTTTTGTTTGGGTTACAGCCAAAGATTTGAGGCTTGAAGAGACGAGAACTGCCTGGTGAATTTACTTTTTTTTTATATGTAGTGCAAAGACAGACACTAAAAGAAAACTGTGGATCCACCAGGTGAATCTTATTTTTCAGATATAAATGGAGACCTTATAGTATTTGTAGGATCCCAATTTGTGGCAAAGTTTTTCTTTTGTCTTTACGTGACAGTCTTGAAGGCTCTGGTTTTCTTTTTGAATCACTGATTTGTAGAATTTAATCTGTGATCAGCAAGTTGATGATTCTGTATTTTCTAGTATCAGGGTTCTATAAAGTACCATATTATTTTGTGCCATGACAGAACCCTTTTTGTTGCTATAAAGAACCCTGATATAAAGGTTCTCAACATCATTATTCTTTTAAGTTTCTATACAGAAACTTTATGAGCTCTTTAAGAATAAATAAAATGCTCCAAATCCACAATATGAAAAGAGTTTTTAAGAACTGCAGTGGGTTCTTTATTCTGTTGTTTAGCTCATCATGGCTCCATACCCACAATGCCCTTGTGCAGGCCTCCCTCTTCTTCTCTGTGTGGAGTCAGTGTGACCAACACTTTTGCGCTCGTGTGTTTGCGTGAAGTTTCAGTCTGTAATCCAGCTTCCCTCCGTGTCCCAGATTTCTCCTCGTGTCTACTTTCCACGACCAAAAGTATCAGCAAGTCTTACGTAACCTTCTTAAAATCGCTCCTGTAAATGCGTGAGTCATTTCCATAGCAACAAGCAGCCATCATTTCCTCCGATGAGCCGGCTCATCGAAATCCCCTGCAGCCGACGTCTCTTCCTGTTGCCCGGCTGACAAACGGCATTGTGGGCCGCGGCGGTCTGCGTTAACTAGAACACAGGAAGTCGCGTGCCAACCCGACACACAGTCTGCTGCACACACAGTGGGACAGAGAGAGAGACACTTTCACACACACACACAGACACGTGCACACACACAGACAGACACTCACCCATATACACAGGATAACACCAGGTGTGCACTGTATATTTTTATTGTTACTCTGTCACTACAAACCACATGTGTCACACTGGTCAGGTTATTTTATTTATTTATTTATTTACTTACCAGGCACATGAATCAACACTTCAGGTTCACATCAGTATAAATGCAGCGGAGTTAGCTGCTAAGCTAATTTTCATCCACAGTCCCTGAGCAGGTTATTACAAAACAGGTGACCTCATGTCAAAAACCACTGAGCAGCAACACAACACAGGACATAAACACACCATAAAAAAACATGTTAACACATAAAATAATGAAAGTTTGCAGGTGCAGCTCCACAGTTGAGATAGTTTCATTACTCATGACTGCAACCGCGACTGTTTATTCCATGTTTTCCAGCAGTGGTTTTGAAAAAGTGGACGACATGCACATAAAAGCAAGTCATATTTGGGAATCTTTCTCACCTCCAACTCTGTAAAAGCATCAGTTTGACATCTCGACCCAACCATGTACGCCCAAATGCTAATCATCATCATCATCTTCATCTTCTAGTTCTTCTCGTTGCAGGCAGTTGTTGTTCATGTTGTTGTTATTGCTCAAACATCCACACTAATGACCCATTTGGCTTTCCGTCTTGCGGACTCTAGTCCTGCGAGGTCTGACCTACGAGGCTTCAACACCTCACCAACTCCCATTTGAACTCTGACCTGCACAAGACAAAATATACCCTGTCATAAACTGTTCAGATGCACAAACTCGCCTCCTCGTCCTGAAGTTGGTCCGTTGTCCCAGTAGCTCAGTGAGTCTGAGGCAGCTGTCCCGGCCTGTCGGCTCCTCACCTCCCTGCTGCAGACGGAGAAAATGGGAAAGAGGCTGTAAAACACCATCTGCAGCGCCACATCATCATCAAATCACCGAGGTCTTTATTTGACCGGCGTGTCAGGCACAGAAATAGAATTTATTTCTGGTCAAATCCTTTCCTTGTTTTACAGTTTTCAAACTCTGTGGGATGTTTTTGACTTTTCCTGCAAATCTCTGCAGAAGAGGCAGAAATGACACATATTCTCTCATGTCCTCACCCTTCTTTTGAAAAGTAACATCTATTTATAAACCAGAGATGACAGACAACTTAACAGAAGTTTTCAGACAGCAGTGAGAGGGAAGGCGGGGGGGGAAAAGGCAGAAAAATACATGATATTCACTGAGCTTCTGCCTGAAACAGGGAGAGCTGATGATGCTGCGACACGAAAAGAAACAAGAGCAGGAGGCTTTTAAATTCAGAAGATGTTTAGTGAACGTTTAGCGAGCTTACAGGAAATCTCCCCGTCGTTCGGCTGTTTGCACAGCAGAGCAGACATGAGCATGTGAGCACTTTTCTTATTTTGTTTGCTTCATCACTCTGTTTGCAGTTTGACTTGTTTGCATGAGCTCCGTCTCTGTTTGGTTTTTGCTTTACATAAATTCTGCAAGACTGAAGTATTTTGAATTTTCTGCATTAAAATACTCATTGTGTTTTGTATCTACACCCTATTAGAAGTTTATTCTTCTTCTGTTTCTAATGTAAAATTGGCAGAAGAGGTGACATTTTCATTGTTTTTAGTTTAAACATTAATGTCTTGACTCTCACTGGTCTGTAAACTTGACATTAAAGGGGCAGTAAATATTTTTAGTGCCTCATAGGACAAACAGACCATAATATATCTGTAGGGGTTGACAGTGTCTCTGGCTTAAAAACTCGCTTTCTGGAGCAAAATATTGGAATTTCAAGTTTCAAAATCATCACATTTATCATCTCTCAGTCTTATATTGACATTGTGACGCTCGTTTGAACCTCATCGCCCAGTCCTGTTGTCTTGTTTCACTTTTCCAGTCGTTCTGTTTTGTTGTTGCAGCACGTTAAACATCAGGTGCAGAAGTTCGGTGTGACACCAGGAGCACATTTGTTCAATTCTTTTCTTCCTTCCCAGAGATATTTCCCCGGTTTTGTCTTTTATACGTTCATTTTCTTCACTCTCCTCAGTTGGCTTCAGTCTTGGTCGCAGCTCCCAGTGTTTGACATTTTAAGCCTCTTTTATAACCTTTTTTCAGCTTTGTGGTCAGTCTTTATCCCAGACAGACTCTCTCTCTCTCTCTGTCTCTCTCTCTCTCTCTCACACACACACACACACACACACATATTCTCTCTCTCTCTCTCTGTCTCCCTCTTCCCTCACATGCTCATTAATACACACAAAACCACAGATTTCCGTCTTGAAACGTTAACGATTCATCTTAACTCTCCCACACACACACACTCACACACACACACACACACACACACACACACACACACACGTATACTCACATAAACCGTGACATGACATCACCCCCTGTTTGGTCCACATATTTGGTAACCTTGACGACCAGCACGCTGCCTCCTCTCCTTATATGGAGTGCTGTGCTGTTGTTTGGTCATGGTGAGTCTGGTGAGCGTCTTGTGAGCCGGACAGTTTGTGTGATCAGTCACACAGTCAGTCAGCAGCACTGACCAGCTGCTGCAGGCCTGCAGGGGCCTGATCCTGCTGCAGACTGATCCTGCTGTAGGCCTGCAGGGGCCTGATCCTGCTGCAGACTGATCCTGCTGCAGGCCTGCAGGGGCCTGATCCTGCTGCAGGCCTGCAGGGGCCTGATCCTGCTGCAGACTGATCCTGCTGTAGGCCTGCAGGGGCCTGATCCTGCTGCAGACTGATCCTGCTGTAGGCCTGCAGGGGCCTGATCCTGCTGCAGACTGATCCTGCTGCAGGCCTGCAGGGGCCTGATCCTGCTGTAGGCCTGCAGGGGCCTGATCCTGCTTCAGGCCTGATCCTACTGCAGCCCGATCCTGCTGTTGTTACTATAACTACCACTGCAACTACTTTAACTACTTCTATAGCTGCAACAACCACTACTTCTGTTACTTCAACTACTATTACTACTATTTTATTAGTAGTCATATATTACTCCTGTTATTACTGCTAACACTGCAGCTGCTGCTGTTCTCTCTGCTCTCTGTTATGAATAAATGAAGACCTCAGTCGGCCTCGGGGGGGTTTGACTTGCACAATGGACAAGGCAAACAAAAGGCAGTAAAAGCACATATGTCATTTAAAAACACAATGAAACATCCAACACATCCACAGTGTCAGAGGCAAGACAGAGACGAGTGAATGAATAAGTGATGAAATTCATCAGTTTGTTTTGTTAGTAGCTGAATGCTACATGGGACAGCTAACGCTACTGATATGACTACGACTGCTCTTATTAGTGCTGCTACTCTTACTATAATTTTTTTACCACTGACGTTAGCATTACTTTTTCTTCTTCTTCTTGTACTACATCATAATCTTTGCCTCTACACCTGTTATCGTTGGAAACACGATGTCGGGTGTGTCGGCGGTGTGCGGTGATTCAGCGGGCAGAGCAGCATTCAGGTTAATTACTGCAGTGGATGTCGGCCGTTCCTGTCCGACCGACTCGATGACATCACTGCGTCTGCGTTTACACCAGCGGAGGATTCTGTTTCTGAACGCAGCGAGTCTGGTTTTAGTTCGACAGGTGGAACTGGAACATGTTCAGGTTCAGCTGCTTACTGTGACATGGAAACACCTCACTGCTCTTCATTTTGTTTTTTGCCGTCTGTGTAGTCTCGCACTGCATTGTGGGTATATTTTGATATCAACAGAGAACATGGCAGTGAGCACCGATGTCTTAAAGTCTTCATTTAAGTCTTTATTTAGCTTTTATTGATCCAGTTAAAAGGCACGTTTAGATTAAAATCTCTTCAATCTCTTAATTTCATGTTTTCTAATTTCATGTATTCATGAGTTCTTCTGCATCATGATGTTATAAAACTCCTGTCATACTGAAGCTGATGCTACCTTCATATTTACACTTACCTGCTGGGAAAGTGAACCTGCTCACTTTTGACTCAGCTGTCACTCTGACCTGCAGAGAGAAATCCAAGAAAATCTTTGGACTTTCCTGGAAAATAAAAGTCCTAGTTGGATTTATTCCAGACGCAGCTTGATGTCAGACCTGAAGGAAACTGGTTTATAATCCTCCATATTCTTTTGACCTTTGACCTGGACCAAGTATATACATGCAATAATGATTTTAACAAGAAAAGATGATTTGTGCAAAAACATCAGTGTTTAATTTATTCATGCATGCATCAGATTTTAATCTCTGATACTTGTAGACAACCTGGAGCTTTCCTTATTATTATCAATAGTTGGATTATAATTTCTTTCCCCTAAATTAGAAGTAATTTACTGCTCAGTCAACAGAGTCTCTCTCCTCCATGTTCTCTGCCCGTTTGATTTCTTAGATTTATGAGATTGTTGTAATCTGCCTGCAATCAGTCCTGAAACCTGCTGTCTCTGCCAAGTGGCTGTGGATACAATTCTCTGTGTGTGTGTGTGTGTGTGTGTGTGTGTGTGTGTGTCTGGCTCAGTTGATGGAAAGTGAACCTGTTTCACATGCGGACTTTGTTTTTCATTAAATGAAGTGAATATGAGAGTCTGTTCTGTTGGACTGTGCTGGATGAAGGTCTTGTCCCGGTCCGGTTCTCTGTCAGTCTCATGTGGTTTGTTTTTCATTAGCTGTGGATTTGATTCCACCGTCCTCCATCTGAGACCTTCAGTGTTTCTCTGTGTGTCCTGAAACGACAGATACCAAACAGACAAATAACACAACAGTCTAATGAGTTCATAAACCTGCATCCCTTTACTGAACTGCAGCCTTTAAAACCAGGACAAGACGACACTTCTGTTATTTCATCATATTAAATTAGCTCAGAAATGTGTCTTATGCAAAAAAAATGCATCTTACATGACAACATAAACAGATTAACAACAAATTGACAGCAAATAGACAGCCCATTTTTAACATTTTTTTTTGATTTTGGACCAAGCAAGTTCTATATTCTGTTCAGTTTGACCTGTGGAAACATGAAGCGTCTCAGATGGTGAACAAGTCTGTTGCTCAAATGAAACAGTCAGATGTTTCCAGCAGGCAGAGTCGGTCTTCCAGAAGATACCGAGTCTCAGCATCGATAACTTGTGTAATATATTTGTTAAATAATCAGAAAGCTGCCTGTTGGATTTGTTCCTGGCTTGTTGATGTTGCTGGTCTTCAGTCTGGTCTTCATGGTTAACTGTGGACTTGGCTCATTGCTGCAGGTCCAGATCTTTTCCCTCCTTAACCGGGTTACAGCAGTAACCTGGTTTTGTTTCACGGTGTGTGAACGTCGTATCTGGGTTACAATAAGCAGGTCGAGCTCCTTCTCCCTCTGGAAACATGCAGAAACCTTTAACTTCTGGTTTTCATTGCAAACTCACCTGCACGGCATTATGGGTATTTAAACGATTAGAGTCATAACCCAGTCTGAGATTTGCTTTAACTTAAACGAGTTTCATCCCAGAGAAAAACTGGATTTCTCTTTGTTTTAACAACAAGAAGAAGAAAACCCACACTGGATCTTTAAGGTCCAGGATGAAAATCAAAATGTTTATCAGACAACAAAACGTGTGCAGGTTTACAGTCTGAGTCTGCTCCTCCTCTGTCAGCTCCTGACAAACTGGACCTGCATGTGATTATTATTCTCATTTCTTGTATTATGTCAGATTAAAATAACTTTTTTCATCTTTCTGAGAATCTATATTTTGAGACTTGATGGGGTCCTTTCTACTTTTTCCTTTTGGTGATATTTTAAAATCTATTTTTGAGCCAACAAAGTAAATAATAAATAGCATAAACTGAATAAAACCTTAAAAAACATTATGCAGCCTGGAGCTGACTCACTGTGTTCACTGCAGTTTGCATTTTTATGACTTTTATTGATCAGAATTTATAAAGAAATGCACCAGATTTTTGTCCTGAAGTGAGTCTGGTGCAGAGTCCAGGTCGACGTAACATGGACAGGAAAATGTAAAAGCTTCTTGTTTGTCGTCTTTCTGCTAAAAATGGCACATATTTGTACCAAAAGGAACATTTGATGTATGTACATTGGTCATTTGCAAGTTTAAAACCAAAATAAACCTCTCAGGTGCTTTTTAAAAATATTTTCCCTCAGCTGCTTTTTCTGTAATTGAGTTAAAATGCAGATTTGATGAACTTAGTTGTCCCTGTTTTCACTCTATTTTACATAAGCAGGTTGAGAGCAGCTGCCTGAGAGGGTGACAGCCATCATTTATATTATATTCACCCAAAATAACCAATTAAAACAGAATTTTTCCTGACAGTTAATAAGCAGCTGTAGGTGTGGATGTAATAAAGCGGTTGAATCCTCGTTCTGTAATCGAGTCATTTCTGACACCGGCCAAATGTCAGGTCATCATCCTGCTCCTCCTGCTGTACAGAAGCCAAATTAGCAGAGTCATATCGATTATCAATCTTGTGTGTGTGTGTGTGTGTGTGTGTGTCAGGTCGAAACAATTAGCGGTGGAAGACCCTCAGCTTCCTGTTTCAGTCCGCTCTGCTGAGTCACGAGCTGAAGGCAGCATGGAGTTTGAGCTCAGAGCGAGGAGACGAGCAGCTTTCAGTTTGTTGTTCAGGGTCAAACTGTGTTTGTGTGAGGATTTGATCCACACTTTTCCCTTTTAGCTGTCTGATCGCTGCCCAATCAGAAAAATCCCCTTTTTCTGACTCACTCAGACTGAGACAAGATGGTCGATGCCATTTTCACCTCTGTACGTCCACTGGTTCAGTTCCTATGGGTAGCATTTCATGTTAGCTTAGCATAAAGACTTGAAGTCTACAGGAGTCATTAGCCTAGCTCTAGCAAAGTGAA
>OMLF01047254.1:12270-22279 GCA_900302615.1 Holocentrus rufus
GAGGAAAGGAGGGATGTGCATCAGATTAAGTTATCACTTCCAAGAATAAACTCTTCTCTGTTTTGTTCAGTTCTGTTCCTCTTGTGTCAGTGATTAAATAAGATTTCATTCTGTTCTGTTCTGTTCTATAGTGACAGTAATTCTTGTGATTGTAGTAATAGTATCTGTAGGAGGAGCAGCAGTACTGTTGATAGGAAAAGAAGTAGGAGACACAGTACTGGTAGTACTACTACTAGCTGAAATAGTAGTAATAACAGTGGTGGTAGTATTGGTAGTAGTGCTTGTAGTAGTAGCAGTAGTCATTCAGTATTTCACTTTAGTTCTGCCCTGCTGGGTGAAGCTGAACAAACAGTGAGTGATGATCTTACTCTTGAGCGGCAGCGGGCAGCCGACAGAGTGCAGGCAGCGGACGAACTCCGCTGTTCCCAGAGCCGACAGGACGGCTTTGCCCATCCGGGTCATCACCCTCATGCTGGCCACCACATAGGGCGAGTCGGTCAGCTGCACCCCGATCTTAGAGAGGGGCGACCCGACCGGACCCATGCTGTACGGAATCACATACATGATCCGACCTGAGGAGAGAGGGGGGGCGGAGATGTTTGAATCTCTTAAAACCAACATATCCCATGATTCCTGTGTATCAAACCGAAGTTGCTTTCGAATGCTTTAAGATATTTCATTTTAAAGGGAAAGTCTTGATGTGTTTGTCGTGTGCCTCCCTGCTTAATTCGAGAATAAACAGATAAAGTATGATTTCCTGCAGTACCTTTCATGCAGCCGGGGAACCGCTGAGACATCGCTTTGTCAAACTCTTCCCGGGACATCCAGCGTCCCAGCTGGCTGACTCCGCCCCCCAGCGGCGTCGGCACCGTGTCCCTCTGCTCTTGCGTCACGATCACCGTCTTACTCTCCACCCGGGCCACGTCTCTGGGGTCGGTCCTGGCCAACCAGCTGGAGGAGAGGAAGAGGAGAGGAAGAAGGAGGAACAAGGGAGAGGTTGGAGGGCAGAGGAGGATGGAGTGAGAAGGAGAGGAAGGGGGAGGAAAACAGGAGGAAGATGAAAGAGGGAGGAAGGAGAGAGCATTAGTGCGTCTTTTATTCAAAGCTGCATGTCCAAGTTCACTCCTGCACATCTATAACTAATAATTAATTCTCATATAACACCAACCTGACTCTCTCTTCAGTATCTGTTGGACCAGTTCTTTGAGTCACATTTTAGAACATAACTTATAAATTCCAGCCAGTGGAGGAACTGGACTTACTGGTTTGTTTGAACCTTGACCATCAGCAGCTATGTTGTGTGTAACAACAACCGACTGCAAAAACAAGACAATTACCTTCACGTTGCACAGAGCCGCTCTGCTTCATGCTGCTTGTTGCAATAACAAACTCTGCTGTGACTACTGATCAACATCTATTATATAAGTCCTCTCCCTCCACAGGGAGCCAGGCTGTCATCAATAAGTAACTAGGATTACTGCTCTGTTAATAAATATCATATTCAGTATAGATTGCTATACATCATATACATTTCATAAGTGTCTTCAAGCATCAGCTCAAACCTCATCTTTTTAATCAGGCTTTTAACCAATAACACATCTGAAGTGATCAGCTGGAATTTTGACCTCACATTTTGTTTAACTGAACTAAATCTGAGCCATTTTTAGATTGGAATGGATGAAAGAGCTTTAATAGTGGCAAAGGATTTCAACTTGTTGAATTTTGAAGAAAATCCACTTCTTAATTTGCTCCAAGTCCTGATGTTAGGATCACAAATTTATGCGTGGCTGCAAAACTCCCCTTGAAGCTCATAACGTTCATTAAGTGCCCATTAAATTTTAAAAATGTGCCTTAAAGAATATGAGTATATTTTCCTCTATTTCACCCTGTTCATATTTTAAAGGAGTTGCGAGTGTAAAGCACAGCTGACGTACCAGTTCTCGTATTTGGGCAGTCTCTTGATCATGCCCTGCTCCTCCAGCTGGGTCAGGATGGCGCGATTCTCCTCGTCGGAGCCGTCGCAGATGTGCAGGGCGTCGGGCTGGCACAGCGCCACGTTGGACTCCACAAACTCCCTGACGGCCGGGCTGAGGGCGCTGAGGTCGCCCTGCAGGACCCTGAGCCCGCTGGCACTCTGAGACTGCAGCTCAGGAGGCATGATGGAGGAGACTGGAGAGAGACTGAGAGATAGAAGGAGGAGAAGAAGAGTAGGAGTGGAGGAGCCTGCAGAGGCGGAGAGAGGAGAGGAGGAGAAAAGAGTAGGAGGGGACAGGAAAGATGAGAGGAGAATGAGGAGGAGAAAAAAGAGAGGAGGGGAAAGGAGAGGGAAAAACGGGGGAGGATGAAGTGGAGAAGACAAAAGGAGAGGAGAGAAAAGGAGGTTAAAGTTGAGATGGAGAATGAAGGCAAAAGAGGAATAGAAGAAAAAAAGAAAAGGAAAAAAGTAGGATAAGTTGAGGGGGAAGGAAAAGTAAAAAGAGGAGAGAAGAGGTGAAAATGAGAGAAAATAGAGGAAAAAAATAAATATTTCAGTTAGGCACTAAACATCAAATTTGACCATAAATGATGCAAACTGCTTTTAGTCTCTCAGTTTTCAGCCGTGCACACGTCTTTACATCTATTGTCTGAATTCAATCCATCATGTTAAACTGCAGCTTCTGCAACTTGTAGCTCAACTTCTGGGTGATGCAGCAGCAGCATCCCGGCACACAGCAGCACATTTTCCTCTACAATACAACACATCACACCCGCCTCGCTCAGCAGATATCCCTCCTCAGATTACATGTTACTCCTCCTGAAAATAAAAGAGTAAAAGCATCAGATTACCTTCAGTTGCTTGTTTGGCGCAGTGAGACTTTAGCTTGGCCTCATCAGTCGAGTTGAGTCGTGTTTCAGGGCAGTTCAGGCCTGCTGCTTGACTCAGCTGTATCTGCTGTGAAGTGGTTTGCTCCTTTTATACCCTGGGATGTCCCACAGGAGGAGGAGGAGGGAGGGGGGGGGTGTCCTCCTGGTTATTTGCATGATGAACCTGTCGATCCTGCACACGGCAGACCTGGAAAACACAGCCGGTGACACATGTGAATCATTAAACGGTGACAGTTACGTCTTTAATGTACAAACCAGTTCTTTCTGCACCGGCCAAACACTGATAGCTGGTAGTAGGCTTAGATCCAGACAGAGAGACAGACAGGTCTGTACTGACCTTTGCTGTCTCTCTCTCTCTCTCTCTCACACACACACACACACACATATGCAAGAGCAATGGCACAGGCAGGATGATATGTTTGAATGAATGTGTGCTTTGCCAGCTGGATCACAAAGTTTAAAAAGGAGTTAAACTCATATTGTCCAACTCAAATCGTATCTTTTTTGTCCCTTCAAAGAGCTCAGTGCCACACAAGTTAAATCACTACTGCAATAAGTAAAAAAAATACCATAGTTTAATAAGTGTGAAGTTTTTGGATTCTGTTTAACACAAGCAATTTAATACAAGTGAGGCCAAATTGAATTTCTCTCTCACCTCACATCTTTTCTTTTTTTTGTTTTTATCCAAAGTGCTGTTTAGTATGCAACTTGGATAAAACCACTCCTGCATCAAGCTGAAAATACAAAGCTGTGATGCTCTCGACCACTGAGCCTCTGCATGTCTCTCTCTCTCTCTCTCTCTCTCTCTCTCCCAGCAGTTGAACTTTGACCCACATTGCCGGTGATGTCAGTTCAGAGTTCAGCAGCATCAGGCTGCTCTGTGTCGTGGGCGGAGCCTTGGCTGGCCTCCTCTCTATTGGCTAGCAGACAGGGGCTCGCCACATGGTCAAAGGTCAGAGAGGGAAAATGTGTGTGTGTGTGTGTGTGTGTGTGTGTCTCAGTTAGAAGGAATCTGAAGAAAATCTGCATCCTCTCAGCAAATAGTAGCTAAGGTGGAGGTAACTAATTACTTTTATAACAATAACTTTATCATAGTAACTTTATTTATATAGCACTTTTCAAAACTACCATTATCAAGTGCTTTACAACCAAAGACAAAAAAAAGCAGGAGAACCATCAAATACAAAATCATACTCACAAATAAAATAAGAAATAGCCAGATAGCTTGGTGCCTTGCCATGCAATGCTTTAAAAGTCACGACTAAAATTTTAAAATTAATTCTAAAACAGACAGGCAGCCAGTGAAGCGAGGTTAAAATGTGATCATACTTTTGTGATTTGGTTAAAAGTCTGTCGGCTGTGTTTGGACACCCTGATGCTGTGCAGCATTGCAATACTCCAGACATGGAAGTGATAAAAGTATGAATAACTTTTTGAAGATCAGTGGAAAAAACATGACTGAGCTAGCTTTTTAACATGGGACTCGAGAGTGAGGTTGTGATCTAGAATTACTTCAAGATTCTTAGCAGTTATTATAGCATGCTGAGCTAGGCTGCCCGGAGCCAGTAGAACTTAGCCATAAGTCTGCTCAGGGCTTATAATAAGGATTTCCTTATTAGCCTTTAACAGCAACAAAGCAGGGAAGATAGCTTAGCCAATTTGGATGGTTTGCAGAACAAATATAACTGAGTGTCATCTGCATAACAATAAAATGAGGTACCATGCTGTTTGATAATGTGGCCCAATGGGAGTAAATAAAGAGAAAGTAAAATTGGTCCTAAAATGGAGCCCTGTGGCACTCCATACATAGACAATGCTTCTGAAAAAGAAAAACCATCAGCAGACATATTACTTTACTAATGCTGCTGTCATTGAGTAGCGTTTTGTGTACTTGTATTTTTTATTTTTTAAAGTCAGTAACTGTCCTTTGTGCGGCAGTTCAGTTCCTGCCTCCATGTGACAGTGTCTCCATCCCAGAGAACAGACTGAGCATCAGAAAGTGTTTCAACTGACAAACTGAGTTTCCGTTTCAGTGAACAGTCAGTCAGCAGAGAAGAGAAGCGGAATGTGCCTTTACTTTCTTTTGTCCCCTTTATTTTGTCATTTCTCACTTTTCCACTTCAGAGAATCTAGTTTGAACTCTGTGCTCTCGTCCTTTTAGAACGACATGGAAAAGATCACATGGAGCCTGTTCTCTTTTCTAAAAACTAACTCAACTACTTTTACTGACACCACATTTTAAATCTGAACACTGAACTGAACACTGAACTACAGTTTTCTAACAGGACTCTGACTGACACTGACATCAGATATCAGCACAGTAGCAGCACGTCTACTTGAAATGGACATTCTGGTTCGCCCTCCACCACTGAATATTATTATTGTCAGTCGTAGTAGTTACAATGATACTAGTAAAAGCCATTCAGACTTATAATATTTTGAAAACAACAACGATATTACTACTACTACTACTACTACTAATAATAATGTTTATTTGAATAGCACTTAATGAAGTGCTTCACATCAAAACATAAAAACAAAGTACAAAAAAATAAAATTACTAAATGAAAAACAAAAATTAAAAATTGTAAAACCCATAACAGAATAAAAACTAGATTCAGATGAAATCAGGGAAGGCGGTGCGATGAAAATACGTTTTAAGCTTTGATTTAAAAGATACACTGACTCAGCTGACCTTATTTCTGAAACACAATATTAGTCAGTAATTTGGTAACATATGCAGTACTATATGTATATAAAGCATTATGTAGTAGCAGTAGTTGTAGTGCTAGTAGTGGCAGTAGTAGTAGTAGTGGTAGTGATAATAGTACAAAATAGTGGTAGCAGTAGTAGAACTAGTAAGAAGTAGTGGTGTATAATTAGTAGTAGCAGTAGTAATTGAAGTAATTGCAGTAGTGGAAATGGAAGAAGTAGTATTACAGAAGTAGTAGTTCTAATAGAAGTAGTAGTAATAGAAGTAAAAATTGTAATGGGGTAGTAGTATAGAGGTAGTAATATTATTGAGGTAGAAGTAGTAATACAGGTAGTAGTATAGCAGTTTGGACCTTTATTCAAACAAATCATCTTTTCAAACTAAACACAGTATTATTCAGTCAGTGTTGTGGAGTGCTGAGCAGGCAGGTGTGAATCAACCGGCCAATAACAACCTGACAGCTCGTCTCTGACAGGAGCAACAACAGGACCACTGGACTTTTGCAAGAGTCACAATGGCACTTAAAGTTACATAACAGCTGTGGATTAAACGCTTTCTGAACAATGCCATTGTGCAACAGGAAGCCTGTGGAACAGGACTGATGGTGAAGAACACACACACACACACACACACACACAGCTCCTCTTCACACTTTGGAGTCGTTACGTTTTACACAGTTCAGACCTGCAAGACGACACTGAGGTGTTGAGATGAATGACATGAAAACACTTGAGGGGGTCATAATAAAAGCAGTGATATACATGGTAGTAGTGTGTGGGGATAGTAATAGTACAGTAAGTAGGTAAGTAAGTAAACCAGGTAGCACTTTTCAAAGCTACTTTACAAATACAAACATAAGGAAGAAAAGAAGTAAATGGAAATATGTAGTTACTGTTTGCAGTTAAAATAAATCAAAGATAAGCAGCTACAAGAAATTTGAAAGACTAAGAGAACAGAGAGAGACAGTAGACAGTAGCAGTATTATTAGCAGTAAAGCTTGTTGTATTTGTAACAGTAGTTGTAGTACTGGTAGTAGTGTTTTAAGTTCTCAAGTCCTTTACTGAAGGAAAAGTAGAAATATCATAATTGAATATTAATTAGTACAATAAATGTTAAAGTCTTGCATTCAAAATCTGACTTAAGTAAAAGTAGCAGAAGCATCTCATGCAGCATTTAGAATAACTGCTTATAATAAAGTCAGGTTTCAAACTTCAGCAGGCAGTCGAAGATCTGCTCTATCAAATCCAGGAGGGCCTGTCAGAGACGTTCATTATCATATCAAACAACATTTAGAAGAACCACCATGTATTAAATACAGGAGGAGTTAGATAATGTTCACAGAAAATACAGAGAAGAACATCTGACTGTTATTTCATTCGACTGTTGTGTTGGAAACATTCAGTGTATGAAGATAAGATGCAGAGAAACTGTTTTTTCACTGAAGAGCTTGAACTTTTTCCAATCTTGTTTGGTCTTGGTTCCATCATAAGAAGGACAAACTTCTATTCTATTCTGTTCTGTTTTATTCTATTCTATTCCACTAATCAGTATCATCAGTGCAAATAAAACTGCCTCAGCTATGTTTAGTTCAAAATGATCTTTAACAAAATTTGTCATGTGCAACTAAACAAAATGTCAGGTCACTTTGTGTTTTAAATTGTTTTGATTCTTCTGTTCTGGAATGTGTGGATTTGTCATTAAAATAAAATCAGAATCAGATGACATCAAATTAAATATTTAAACATCAAAATCTTTATGACATCCTGTCTATTTTTTGCCCCAGCGCAGTCGTCAGAGCAGATAGGACACAGATAGGAAGAATAACAAGACATCCTGCCTCAGGACAGCGTTCCCGTTAAACTGTCGGCCCAAAGGTCAACAACCAGTGATATGTTCTCTCTCTCTCTCTCTCTCTCTCTCTCTCTCTCTCTCTCTCTCTCTCGTCACCACATGTACAATAACACTCTGTCACTCATTGTCACTGTCCATGTATCTCTGTCTAAACAACAGGTGTAACAGAATAAGACCTGTTATACCTATAGCATATTAAAGGGGCCCTATTGCCTATTACAGGTGTGTGCATGTGTGTGTGTGTGTGTGTGTGTGTGTGTGTGTGTGTGTTCTATTATTCTATATATAATCTTTGTGTATGGTTTTTATTTCTGCTTTTGTGTAATTTATTTAAATGTTATCATTGCTTAATTCCTACTTTTGGCTTCTTTAAAGTTGCTATATGTGACATGTTCATACACGTCATTTAATCTACACATTGTTTAATCCCTTACTATCCCATTTCCTCCCAGATTTCCCCTTAAGTATCTTCAAAATGTTAAAAAGCCTTAGTGTCCATACTGTAGGACAGTGTCCATCCATATTGTGTATCTGCTGGTTGCAGCTTCATTGAAGCTCCATCACACTTATATTGAGTGAAATATTCAAAGCCAAGATGCCATTGTTTTATGGCTGCAGCATTACATCAAATAGAAAAGATCTACATGTCTTGTGCATCATTTTATACACATTTCCCTGGAATTCAGCAGGACAGATTTGGGATCTTTGGAAACCTTGGGATCTACACTACAGTTTACAATAAAGTTCTGTGGGTTTGAACGAAGCAGCTGCATTTGCTGCAGCGAACCCACTGATGGCACTGGCAGATTTGAAGACATTAAATTTCATTTGCTTGGGTGTTTAAAAAAACAAATTTGTTTTTCCCAGGCAGTTTCAGACGAACTCCAGAAAATGCATCACAGCTGGACTTGGTCCTGATCGACTCCCTCACTAAGGATTTATTGAAGTCCTCTGATGAGGCCTTTTTGCAGCACTGGAACTGGAAAGCCGCATTCAGTTTCACTTGTTTGAAGAATTTTTCTGGGAACAAGTACAAATCTGTTGAAACAAGGCAGAATAAGGCAGATCAGCCCCTTGATTCAAGAAAAGTCTGGAAACAAGTTGATTAGCATTGGAAACAAGTGGGATTATCTCATCCCACTGGCAGATTATTGACCTTGTTGGAAGGAAAACAAGATTTGGAAAATGGAAATTTGTTTGCTATGAAGTGAGCATCTTCACAGGAGCAGATGGCAGTGAAGTGCCTTGCTCAGGGACACTCTGGCTGTGTGTGATATATAGAAAACAAGGCATTTATAACACATGTCACTCAGCAGCAATAAAAATCAAACATACTCTACATGGAGCGCCTGTACATGTACCTAACATCTGCTGCAGCTGCACATGTGCTGCTTTACATGGAGCACACTGTACAAAATGGGTCAGGGTCAGTCTGTACAGTGAGGCCGATGCCCTCTCTGAGACGGGACCTTAAACTTGTTTTAGAAAATTGTGCCGTAGGTCTGAGGACAGAGCGGCAGGAGGACGGCAGCCAGAAAGAGAGAAAGGTAAAACAGAGCAGGAGGAGGAAAGTGTATAAACCTTTTGTCTGGAAACCTGTTGCAGGAACATACCCAGCATGCACCTGCTGGATGGTGACATGCAGGAGGCGACCGAGTTCAAAATCAAACAAAGCAGGCACAAAATTTTCACATTATGATGATATGATTTACTCTGGAAACTTCTTGGAACTGATGCCACAAAGATATTTAGGTCCTGATTTCACAAACAAGACGACTCAACCTTCGTTTTCAGAGCGAATAATCACACAGAGAAAGAGAAGAAAAGAAATAGAGGGAGAAGGATGGAGAGACAGAAGAAAAAGAGACACCACTTTAAAGTCTCATGTCTCATGTTGTGATGAAGGCCAACAAGGCTGAAACGGTGGCATCATTTTTTTCTTTGATTTGGTCAATAAATGAAAAAAGAGGCACTGTTCTGTCTATCTTTAAAGTTTAGTGAGCGCTTTAATTCTGGTGTTTTTTGGACTTTTCAGGTTCAGCACCTCAGACTTTCTTTGTGGGATTGTTCATCCAGCCACATGGCAAAAGTTCCAGCTTTATTTTTCACAGTGGACAATTTATTTTGCAGCAAATATTAAAACACAACATGATTTAAAAACATAAGAGCGACAGGTACAATAAACAACAGACAGACAGGCAGTTGTTGTTGTTGTTGATGATGATGATGATGATGATGATTTGTCTTAGGCTGTTATTCTTCAGGAAAACAGCCTAAGACAAATCATCATCATCGTCATCATCATCATCATCATCATCGTCATCATCATCATCATACATAACTGACAAACAGTCATGTCCTTCATCCTCCCTCTGACATTTAGCAGCATGTGAAGTGACATCAGTATAATATAATTTTCAGTTGAACAGAACTACACTGCAAAAAAACTGACCTTTTAATATTTTATTATTATTATTATTTTCTTATATGTTCTATAAGTTTATTGTTATTGTTTTTCTTATGAAACCTTGCATTGTGTATGTTTTGTGTGAAATGAGCTCTCAAGGCAGGTTCAGGCGG
>OMLF01047274.1:4174-32554 GCA_900302615.1 Holocentrus rufus
GGCTGATTAAACAGTAAAAAGGTCTCACAGGTTTTGTTAAAAAAAAAAAAAAAAATACGATGCCCCATGTTAAAAAAGTAAACAACACAACTCTGAAGAAACTTTGCTGCATGAGGAAGCAATGACATACAACATGTCAGTTGGAACAGCAGAGGTGTGATATTGGTGCAGAACTGTATAATGGAGTGTGTGTGTGTGGTCCTGATACTGACCTGGTTGCCAGTTGCTCCCATGGGGAGAGGAGGAGTGGACCTCTGGCCCAGAGGCTGCATCCCCATCTGATTGAACTGATTCATACCTGAAAGCACACAACCAGACAGACGGTCAAAACACAGAACATAACACTTCACACAAGAGCAACTGTGTGCAATTCAAGGTGTGTTAAAAAAAAAAACAAGAGGATGGAAACTGCACTACGTTGCTGTATTTTGCTTTTGCACAGTACCGTTTCCTGTGCTGGAATGAGGTTTTTGTTGACCTGTTTAAAAAGCCAAAACACTAGATCATCCCCATGACTACCCACTAACTTAATACTGGTAAACACTTGCTGTGTTTTTTAAGTTTGTTTTCTCTATAAGTCTCTCACTCCATTTAAACAAGTTGAGTTGAATTAAAATTTTGGATTGAACCATGAAGCCAGTGGACTGAGCCGTTGTGTCCTGGTCCCCAGTGGTTCTTACCTTGGCCTGGCATCCTGTTGACCATTTGGTTGGGCCCTGGTGGTCGCACCATTGGCGGTTCAGGCAGTGGACCATCTGTAAAAAAAAGGGGGCAGAAGTTTGATGATATTGCGTTGTCTTATGGCTCCAGCATGCATGTACAGAGAGAGAGAGAGAGTGTAAGAGTTGCCATGTTAGGGTGTGTTCACACTAAGCATGTTTGGGTCAGATTATTCAAACCCTGGAGCATTTCCTCCTCTCGTTCGGTTTGCTCGGCCAGGTTGCCATTTGAACTCAGCTGGCACCAAATAATAGTACGCAGACACCTGAAAAGACGAGCCTCTGTTCTCGTCCAAGAAAACTGTGGCGCACTTTATTAAGAGTGAGAATGTAATCTGAAACTACTAGTGGAAATGACTTAGACCCCGTGGGTGTAAGAAGAGGGATGTTGACTCTGACAGCCAGCAGTTACTCATGGTTGGAAAACCTAGCATAACAAAATGAACTGAGGGCAAACTTGGATAAGTCCATCATGCTTAGCTAAAGTTGCAAGAGCCAGAATGGGAATTGCTTTGAGTGCCCACCCCCAACAAAGTATCTAACCTGGCAGGATGACAGGTTACCAAAACTCTGTTGCATAAACAAACTCGCTGTAAGCCCATGTGACTTTTGTTTACAAGCCTTGTTTGCTCTGTTAGCTGCTGTAACTACACAGTGTGAGCCTAAATAAACCAAATACAAAAGTGCGAATAAATATGCAGGATGCAAATGATCATGCAGTGTTGCAGAAACCTGCACACCATGGCTCTGCGTTGAATCTCTAAATTATCATACTCATGAATTGCATGCAGTCCAGCTCAACATTTGGCTACATGTGCAGTGGGTTCACTCACTGGGTCCAGTGGGCGGCTGAACCATGCCAGCAGGCCCCAGCCCCAGGCCCTGCTTCTGCAGCCTGGTCCTCCTCTTCTCTTCCAGCTCCTTCTGGATCTTATAGATCTTCTCTGCTAGCAGGTGGTAGTACTCCGCCTGCCAGAACGAGAGAGAAGGGGGAGAGGAATAAGAAAAAGCGTCACAAAGAGTGTCACAAAGAAATTTGAAGGACATAGAGGAGCAGTGGGGCGTGCAATGCAAATGAAGAGAAAATTAGAATGAGGGTTAAAACACATGATACTCTTTCACATCTACAACTGAAATAAAACTATAATTTATGAGGATCTGTAACAAATGGAGAAAAAAAACTGTACACTGTATGCAATCCACACCCTAACCCACATTTCTGAGAACAATGGTGAGCGAAATAAAAGAGATGCTTACTCTACTGTTGGCTGACTCATACATGTCTCCCTCTACTTTCCTCGCGTAGGCCACCAGGTTCTCCATCCGACGGTCCTTAAGGGCAGCGGGGTCCGGGGTGGGGAAGATGGCCTGCACACTGTGGGAGGAGGACAGAGAGAAAAGATGGTTAGGTGGTGATGTTTTCCTCTTTTAAACCATGGCACAGAGGTATTCAACATCCAAAAAGAGTGAAACAATTCACTCTTTAATACTCCTGTGAAAGTCAAAGATAAATAACCGTTTGAGAAGTGAAACTGAGAAAAGCATTATAGCAGTTAGTAGCTTTTCTCCTGCTGTTTGCCTTTGTAAGGCAATAAAAAAATCAAGTCAATACACAATATTGGCCATATAGGCAATATACAATTCAAATCAGTTCTTTAAGCTTTGAGCAGGAAAAAGGTATGGTGACATCACACAAAAGGAAAATGTACTTCTGGATTCATCTATTAGTTTGTTTGGAAATCAGCTTTAGTGCGATGCATGGTGCATTTTCATGATTTTAGCAATTTATAATAAAGAGGCTTGTTGTGTAGCTGATAAGCACCATTGGTTAACTTTAGCTAACAAGCAAAGGCGCCTCATGTTACTGTATGAGAGAAGGAACATTAAAGAGATAAAGGAAGCTAGGGAGCCAGAGAGATCCCATTCAAATTAAATTTATCTTATCTAACTAATTAGGTCTATAAAATACTGCCACAAAAGCACCATGGGATAATAAAGAATCAGTCTCATCGATACTTACAGTTTGTGTACCAAGTGGTTTCTCAGGTCCTGTGTGATGTCCTCATGCCAGCCCTTCCTCATGCCCGGGGCAGAGGGGGGTGTGGCTGTGGGCATGGAGCCGACACCGCCCGAATCATTCATCAGACTGCGACGAAGAGACAGCAAGAGAGGCAACAGCTTAATGATTTACCTCTTTTGTTAAAAACGAAACGTGTGTTTGTGCCTGTGTAGCATAACAGCTACAGTTGACTCCTGCTGGGAACACCCACTCTAAAATTGCATTGCACTCATAGTAGTGTTAGACATTATGAATAAAAGCTTGACTAAAAAACAGCATGCTGAACAGTGTGTGTGTGTGTGTGTGTGTGTGTGTGTGTGTGTGTGTGTGTGTGTTCCTCCTCACCCCTGGCTGTTAACATTGAGGTGCATCATGGTGTCCTGTAGCAGGCTGGCCTGTTGGCTCTGAGTAGGGACTCCCACTCCTCCATTCACTCCCATTGGATTTGCCCCTGCACACAGGAAAGGACAGGACAGGTATTATGATCTGGTTGTGAGCCCTGTACAACCCTGCTGATAATAAAGCAGTTAACCTAGTTTGAGATACTGAGAGAGTCCTGTTGATTCGATCCTACCAAGACACCGAAGCCCATATCCACTGGGCTCCTCTACTTTCAAACCTGGCAACCTTAAAAAAAACCTTAAAAAGCTACCTGCTGTAACAATTAAACAAAAAGCCCTTTTTGTGGTTCCCCTCGTGCAAACTGCCCAAAGAAAGCCAATCTGAACCGGCCTCTTTTCTGAAAACTGGAATTCCAGTCTTCCAGGAACAGAGAATAGCACGTTTTCTCCATTAAAAATAGATGAAGAAAGAACCCGGAGCTGTAAACAAACAGACATGCAGCCTAACTCACCCATGGGGTTCAGAGGCCTCATGCCGGGCTGGCCCTGCAGGCCCTGGTTGGGCATGTTGGGCTGGGTGGTCTGAGCCTGGATCTGGTTCCCCTGGTAGGTGAGGCCCAGGGCCGCGTAGGCTCTTTCTATGGAGCTGGGGTCAATCTGACTCGGAGGGTTGAGACTGGGAGCGCTCGGTTGCCCACCAGGCACCGCCCCCAGAGACCCACCCAAACCTGCAGCGGCAGCACCCAGAAGAGCTGTGGGGACACAAGAGGACAGCAGAAGATCCCATATGAATAAAAAGAATGTGAATGAAATGTTTATACAAAGCTAAGTCCAATGATATGCTGTGAATCATGACATTGTTTATACATTTAGTAAACTAGAGGTCCTGTGTGGTGCACTAAAGCTGCAAGGGTTCGTAGCTTGTCTGCCACTGAGGCTGCCCACAGTGACCATGTTAGCATGGCACTTTGGATCAAAGTGTTGATCAAATGCCAGCCATTTGTCAAATTGGGGTGAAGATACATGGAGATGCAATGAAGTACAGCATGAACACAGGGAGGGTTTTAGTATAGTGTCGCATGGTCAGATACAGACACTCACACTGCGGGTTCCTCTTGTCCCCGGCATTCTTCAGCGGCAGGCAGACGGGACAGTCGTGTCGCGTGCAGTTCTTCCAATGGGAGATGATCTGCCTGGACGACGCACAGTGAGCCACTGAGGAGGAAGAGAGGGAGGACAGATAGAGAGGGGGGGGGGAGAGTGTGAAAAAGAGTTACTCAGGGAGCAAAGGAACAACAAAAGAATGCAAAATAAAGAAAGAAAGCATAGTCAGGGAAATATAAAAAGGAATAAGGACTGCCTGGACACTGTTACCAAAAAAAGTTGCTTAATCAACAAGACATTTTTGTCTACACAGAAGATCATGCCAGGAAGTTAACCTTTAAGCAAAAACAAGCTTGCCTGTCAAACACAGGAACACAACGTAGCTACCCACTGAGTATGTGACCACGTAGCGTCCCTTCTACTCACCCTGGCAGGACTTGCCGGCTTGGCAGTGCGTCATGTGGTTGAGGACGTTCTTCATGGTGCGGCAGTGGGGCAGGTTGCACTGGCGGACCTCTCCGTTAGCCTGCTCCCGCCGCTGGCACTTGTGCGCGTGGAGCAGGAGAACCAGCTGCTGCTGGATTAGCTTGCGCTTCTCTGGGTCGGCGGTAGGGGGCGCCCCGGCCGCAGCGGCTGCTGCAGAGACCTGACTACCGGGTCCCACCAGACCACCCTGGGCATTGGGGACCATCCCTGGGGCCCCTCCCACAGCGGGGCCAGAGGGACCACCCACACCTGGCTGTGACTGCTGGGATGCCTGGTGATAAGTGGGAGGACATCGGGGAGGAGACAAGAGATGGAAGTGAACAGGTAATAAAGAGGTGAGGTGGGATTGAATGGGGAATGACAGGGGAGGTGGGAGCAAATAATGAGGGTGAGGTGAAGTGAAAGGAAATAGAAAACGTAAAAAGGTGGGAGGGGAAGTGGGAAGAGAGAGCCACGATGGGAGGGAATAGGTTATTTCTTTCGTCAGAACTCGGAAAAACTAAAAATGAGCAAACTCCCAACAAGGATTAGCATACACTACACTCTCACATCTCACAAGTAAACTGTTTATGTCATACAGAGTTGGCAGTTGGCGTTTGTTTCCTACCATGGCGGCCATTCCTTGCATGGGCTGGCTCTTCTTGTCCACGTTGAACTGGGCCAGGCTGTTGGCCATGGGCCCTTTGTTCTGGAGCTGAGGGCCCAGCCCTGCGCCTCCTAGACCCTGGTTCGCTTGCCCTGCATATGGAGCTCCATAGGGGCCCCCAGGGGTCCCCATCATACCCATCTGGAAGCGGAAAACAGACAAGGGGCAAAAGAAAAAGGGAGAGAGGGAGACGCACAGACGGAGAGAATTAAGTGAGTGAAAATAAGCAGGAGATGTGGAGAGCAGAAGGGGTTGATGTAGGGTTCAAAAGGATGTTATCACGTATGATAATAAAAATGAAGAGCGAGGAAAATGAAAGACTACATTTACTGAATTAAACAGCCTTTACAGGTAGAGTTCAACTATGTAGTTGCATCAAATTCCACTTAATTGTAATCAAACAGTATTTCATGTTCCTCTAACAGCATACAAAATGCTCCTCTAATGTTCCAGTCACCCCGGGATCTCAGAAATTAGCTCTGTTAAATGAACCCCTTAGATATGTATATGTGCTCTTACAACATCAACACCATCAAAGCCATGGGAAAGCTTTCAATTTGCAGGCACAAAAGAGCACTAAATCACGTCTGTTTTTACTACTTGTCCTCTTTCCCTTCCCACCGTTTAAGAGCAATTAAATCACCCACTCCTGAAGAGGGACAATGTACTCCTAATCAATTAACCAGGTTACAGCATTAAGTTCAATTAAACCATTAACAATGGTCGAAAACATATGCAAACCAATTAGCCTTCCACGCCTGTCTGAGATTTAATGTTAACAGCGTGGACCAGGCAATCACTGAGATGTGCTTAATTAATCAAGGGGCTCCATGTGCCGACCACTCTGCAGCAGCGCCTGGTTTGCATGTAGCCGAGAGTTTGTAATGGCAAATCTGACGCTAAGACATCCCCTTTCCTCTCTGCAGACCGAGGGGGTTAATCGAATGCTTTTATCACTGATCTATTCCACTCACCCCCCTCTTCCTCTCTCTCCCCTTTTTCCTTATCCCTTCCTTTCCCTAGCAACCTTCTTTGCATTTTTTGTTTTCCTCCTCTCCCCACACAACCTGGAACCCCTCTCTCTGCTTTTGATCTCTACAGCTAAATCCAACATCAAACCCAAAGCCCATCCTTCATCGCTGGTTGTGTTAATCTAGGAACACTGGGACAGATAAAACATAAAAACACCTCTTATATTTCTTTATTGCTTTCCACTGTCCAGTTAGTTAAAAAAAATCCCCTAGTGTAAAGCATAGCAGGATAAAAAAAACACGGGGCTTAATTAGAAGATAACTTGTGTCCCATAAATGAAGCACCAGTAGAAAAGCATACCATATATATATAGGCTATATGTTGAGGGCTTGGAGCCAGGGGAGCGTAAAGACCTTTTGGCAAACTTTACCAGATACAAAATGAAAAAGTGGACCTAACTCTGATCAACATTTTTAAGCACCTTTTTCCACAAAGATAATATCATCATAAAAAAAAATCCTTACTCTTCTAAACATATCTCCAACTGCTTTTACTTAATATACAGAGCCCTTTTTAGCTCTAAATGGCAGTTACACCCTTCTGGCCCCAAGCCCTTCATATATACATTTCATCAAAAATAAAAAATATGGGCGCAATGAGTCTCACAGATGGACAGCTAATCCATTTCCATTTTAAAAAGGACAACATTAAAAGAGTCTTACTTTGTTCAGTGCTCCAGGTTGCTGGCCTCTCATCCCGGCCTGTCCCCCGGCTCCCTGCTGCTGCTGTAGGGTCTCAACCAGGTTACTGTTGCCGCCCATCCCCTGATTCCCAAAGCCCATCCTTGGGGAGCCATTCATCACCTGGCCCCCCATCATCCCTGGCTGCTGCTGCCCGTTGTTGCCTTTCTGCTGTGCTCCCATCATGGCCCTGTTCATGCCTCCGACCATTCCGGCTGCGGCGTTCTGTTGCTGCTGCATCATGTTGGCCTGCTGCTGAGGGGAAAGGTGCTGCTGCTGCCCCTGGCCCATCATCTGCTGGGGCCCCTGCCCAGGGGACGCCTTCATGTTCCCCAAGTGTTGCCCCATGGCAGGTGGCCCTCCTGGGCTGCCCATAGCTCCCTGGTGCCCCTGTTGGGTGGAGGTGGGTTGTGCTCCCGAACGCAAGAGCTCAGATAGCTGTTTGTGTTTGGCCACTGCATCCTGGCCCCCTCCACCACCCCCAGGACCCCCTCCAGGGCCAAGCCCCAGACCCATTCCTCCTGCCCCACCACCTCCGGGCCCAAGGCCCGCAGGACCTCCTCCCAAATTGGGGTGCAACTGGTTGAGGTCCCCGCCATTGACCAGGCCCAGTTCAGATGAGGTGATGAGCTCGTCTGGGAGGTCATGCTCCAGGTCAAACAGTGAGCCGAAATCTGAGAGGGAAAGGAAACGCATAGATTGGGCAGGGGGGGAAAGGGGGAAATGATGAGAGATGGTCGAAAAAGAAGAGAAAGAGTGAGAGGAGAGAAAAGAGTGTCACAGCCAACTATGTTAAGCTGGTGTAAGCCTTAGTTTTTCAGCATGACTGAGTGAGGATGCAACGGCGTGCTTGACATTAAAACACTAATAAGTTTTCTCTCTTTCCAAGAGTAAAACTTCTGAATCTGTACATGTACCGTTCATTTGATCACAAAACTACAGGTGAGATCCAGAAGAACTGAGACTGTGAACACAAACACACACGCCCACATCGCCCACTAGCATGCAAACTGGCTGGCTTATGAAATGATTTAAGGTGTTGCAGAGACAGGTTTATACAGACAAGAAGATGGATGGATCGTTTCACAGTATCAACACCACAACAGCAGAACCAGGTTGATACAGATGCACATTTGGCATGTAAACCTATATCCAGTGGTTTCAACACAAATCAAGGAAACAAACCGAGGCCAATTTACCATTCTAATAAGAAGATGGACATGGAAGACCAAACAGCACATATCCCAAATTCTTCAAACACATAATATAAATTAGTGGTAGCCTGCATTCCTCAACAAAAATCATTTTTCCCCTTAAGATTATCACATACTGTTACACTCACACAATCTTCACCATGAACTAATTTGACATGTAACACGCCCAGCAAATCCAGTTCAACGCTTAAATGAGCCAAATCTGAAAAATTATACATTTCAACCATCACCACCAGGAAGCTTTTATGACCTGGTTTTAGGAAATTCACACAAAAACAATAATCAAAAAGTTGAACTTGCACAAAATGTGTACCACTTTCTTCATTTTGCCAACCAACCTGCCTGAAAATGTCACTAATAATCATTTCATAAAAAGTAAACTGGTGCAACATAAGCCAATGTTTATAGGTGTCTATACCTATAATTATGGATCACCCAAACCTTCCTCCCTTCACCCTGGGAAATTTCAAAACGCATCATATCCCACTGCTTATTAAACTGAATTTATCTGCTGCATGTGAGTTTCTCAGAACACACAGACAGTTTTTTCCTGACATCACTTTGAAATTCAATATTTCATGCAAACGAAAAAAGGTAAGCATGTTCCATGTCTGGGATATTAAACTGTACAAACCCACTTCCAATGATGCCGACTGCCACTGATCATAAACTAGACAAGCTAAGCTGCAGCAGTTGATGGCAAATGCATAAGTGATGAAATCACGGTAACTATTCCGTGTTTTGACGGGTAGCTGTTTGCTAACTTAACTAGCTGGTTATAAGATCGCAGTGGCTGGACATGGCGCTGTCCCTGCTCCCTAGTTTTGTTCTCAGCCCACTATTCCAGCTGCTGCCACACGCCATCCACAAAAAAACTAACAATGGCAATTTGAGCATAACAATCACTCAGACCCATGGGCCTAAATTTAGCTCTCCCACAAAGCTAGCACCATTAGCTGTCTCAGTTTTCGGCAACACTAACGCCAGTTGGGAAAGGGTCCGAGTTGTGATGAGGCAAAATAATTGTTTAAATTTCAACTGTTAGCCTACTTAAAGACTCAAATAACAGAATGTGAGTTGTTGTTACTGCCTGCCATTTTGGTATGACTATAAAAAGACCCGAAACTTTATAAGTAAGCTGGATGTGTAGCTTATTAGCAACCCGGCTAAACTAGCCATTAGACATGGGACCGTAAATCGAAGTCCCGCATTCAAACCCAACTAACGCTAGCTGGCTAGCTAGCTGCAGCTAAATGACTGCTAGCATGCAAGCTGGGGGAGCGCTTCACGTCCGACACACGTACGGCTAGCACGCTAACATTAGCAAGCTACGACAAAAACAGAAGAGTAATCCCACGTCCTCTTCCTCTTTCGAGTAAACCTGGGCCGCTGAAAATGAACAAACTTATCAAATAATACTGTAACAAATGATATCGAAAAACAATACTTACCATTTCCATCGCTGGCGGAGGCAGAAAGTGCCGGAGAGGATAGTTTAGGCCTCTTGGCTGAAGGCGGGCCAGAGTCCAGAACGTTCTCGGCCATATTTTTTCGAAATAAAAATATATAAAGTATCCACAATTGCAGACGTTTTCACGTCTTTAGAAGCTCGCTCCTTTTCGTTTCCACTATTGCGACTTTTCCCCCTCCTTTTGGGGGACTAAGAGGGGGAAAGTCCCGTGTACAAATTACTCCTCTTTCCTGGGTTCGCCTCTCGATTTCAGCCTCGGCGTATCAACCCCCCTCCCTCCCTTGTCGGATTTTTTGTTCTTTATAAATTTCTGCCAGCGGAGGAGGAGGGGGTCGGTGAAAGTAAAGAGGGAGACACACGTAGCGGCTTCCCTCTAAACTTACACAGCCTCTTCAGATGTAAATAAACTGCCCCGAGGTCTCTCTCCCATGATTGCATCCGTCATTTCAGCCTCCCTCAGCGGAGTCTAGGTGAAGATAATGTCGGGCAGAAAAGGCTTGTTTGGCTGTGAAGTGATGGTGTGGTGCTGCTGGTGGTAGCGGGTGAAGATGTGGGGATGCAAAGAAAATATAAAGCGTACTAATGTGCAGCTGCATTGATGGCTAAATTATGATGCAAATAAATTAGCCCATACATAGTAAAAATAAATTTAATAAAATAAAAGTTTGTTATCAAGGAATTCCTGATAAAAATTGGGAGCAATGGCATCTAGAAATCTAAACCCCTGTCAGTTATGTTTTGTGTGGTGGAGTTAAAAATTTCACAGTCTGTCGTGTAATATATCACTCTCACTTCCAGAACTTCTAAAAATGTGGAAATGAAATATTTGCAACAACAAACGTAACTTTTAAAACACGCCTGACCAGCATGGAGATGGTCCACAAAACACATAAAGTGGATGTGTAACTATGCAGAAAGTACCAGCATAACTTATTTTTTCAGTAAGTGAGCAGTAAATTCAGCATTAACCCCAGTCATACACTGACTCAGTGCATGCATACTTTTGCTGGAATTTTGGCTCCAGAAATACATAAATCCTTCTTCAAAGACCACAGAAAAATGTTGTCTTACTGTGTTGACTATTGGACTACTGTCTGTTTTTGACTCCATAAATATGATTGGTGTCATTCTGTGAGTCCTCAATCAGAAAAATCTTCTTTCTTAATTTTTGTTGTGAGTCCTCGGCCTTTCCCATCATTGTCTTTACCAAGCTTCTCAAAGTTGGCCTGCTGCTTATCTTCTTTTCTCTCTTTCCGATTGCATTGAATGAGGCAGTGTAGTGCTCAAAATCATCCCACACTCACATTCAAAGAAAAATTAATGTGGCCCCGGTGTAACACCATCTCTCAGGCCTCTTACTGGCCTGTTTGAAAAGCCAACGTGAAGTTGCTTCTCTCGTAAATAATAACACACATAACAGCTGCACAAGAGCTGTTACTGCATGCAGTGTTCTCTGAGCCTGGCCACTACACAAGTATCCATTCACACCCTTATTCATGCAAGTTTTCCTGCTTAAAAACACCAACTTCAAAGTGTTTGATGTCCAAGGGGAGCAGGATTGTACAGCTGGAGATGCTTTATGAAGAGTACATTATTTAATTTGTGAGATTCATGCATAACGTTATTTTTTTTCATGCAAACTTAAATAGATGCAGGTCTTTCCAGCCCATGTTAACAAGTTTATTTAGATATTAAACAAAGCAGTAATCACATATTACTTTATTATAGTCATTACTTGAGAAAATCTGCTTGTTTTTATTTGTTTTACAAAGTTTCAGTGTGCTACACTAAAGCCAGCATCTTTACTGCAGGTGACAGCACATTTGGTAGGTGAAAATGTCTGCATATGTTCAAAACTCGCCCGGCAAATCCTTAATATTTGATGGAAAAACTATCCTCTGGTTGAAAGCTCTCCAGAGGTTGTAGGGTTTGTGA
Organism: Holocentrus rufus; assembly: GCA_900302615.1. Lineage (NCBI taxonomy): Eukaryota > Metazoa > Chordata > Actinopteri > Holocentriformes > Holocentridae > Holocentrus > Holocentrus rufus. The sequence continues at coordinate 15,862 of OMLF01047274.1, forward strand.
GGAAAATTATGATTCATCCAAATCTGTAAATTATCTACATGGCCTCGAGGCCTAACAAGTCCTACTTAACTTGAGATTACTTTGACAACTGACATGTTTTCTGGATCTGCAGGCTGTGTTTCACACTTGAGGGAGCTGTGATGCTCCTGCAGCGTCTTGAGGAACACATTTAATGGTGAAGGAAAAATAACAGAGAAATTACCTGTCCTAACTTCAACCTTGCACCTGTTTCCCTGTACTTACACAGGGACAAAAGATGGTAGAATAAACATCTTTTATAGTTTAAATTGTTTTCAAAATTCTATTACCACATAATGTTGGCCTTTAAAAGCCTGTCTTATGCATAAAAGCTTAGTTTTGATTTTTTCAAGGACATTCAATTTATTATCTCTTTCTGAAAAATCATATGAAATGACAGTTTTCTTGCTGCTTTGCTTCACCTTATAGAAATATCTGTGTTTTTGTCAGATATTTTCCAAAAGAAACTGGAAGAGTGATGGCCTGTATTTGTGATCCCAGGCCAGATGGAAGCCACAGTTAGACAGTATAAATGAGCCATCAGGATGCCCCAGAAGTGTCTTTTTGTGTTGCTGCACCTCTTGTATTCGTCAGTGAAAGGACCACAACCACACAAAACACATTGATTTGCACCATTGTTGTTGATAAATGTTCACAAATTCTCCTTCAAATAAAATAATATTAAAGCACAAAAACTTGAGTGCAAGTGAGTTCAGGATGGATTACATGGACTCTTGGTTCAGGACAAATCATTATAAAGAGCTTTGCAAAACCTGCCATATTTCTATATGCACCTTATGTAAGACCACAGTAGAGAAACATACAAAGTCACTTGGTGGACAGTATCATGAATGCATACATTTTTAATGGAAAACCTGGGATCTTAATGCTATACTTTACCCGCAGAAAGAACCATAAGAGGTGCAGGAGTGACAACCTCTAAAATGAAACCTCTGAGAAATATTGGTGGCATAACTGGAAAAGTTTATACATGTAACTGTGGCTTTCTAGGCTCAAATCTGGCCTAAGATCATGGATACAGGTCATCCATTCTCTCTCTCCCATGCCTCTTCTTGTCTCTATTCACTATGAACCATCTGAGAAAGCAGAAATCCCATAAAATAATGTTTACAAGGGCACTTTTGCAGAAATGCAAGAGAAACACAGGACCATGATGCTCCTCTGCTGAGAATTTTTTGAAAACCTGCTTTTAAAAGTTGTGGTTAGCTTTGTAAAGCGGCGTGTCAAAAACCTTCAACGGGAGACAATGCATTACAGATGTCATGCGTTCCTCACCTCTCGCTGAGGTTAATCCAATTTAATAATTACAATGATAAAATGCACAGCAATACAAAAACAAATAACTTTGTAATATTAGATAGGAGCCTACCAAAATAGTCTCTAGATTATTGAAAGTTTGACACATTATTTTAAAAATATGGCCCATATTCACACTGAAAGCAATCAGACAGTTAATGGGGTGAAAATTAGACGAGTGAAATAGATGCAGGTTTAAAAGGTTTATAGGCCAGCTGTAATAGTTTGTTCTCAATGTGGCTCGGCATCTCTCACTCTATCACAATTTTGGCAATTTTCACAAGGAAAGGAAGCCAGTGTCTCATGGACAGGATGATAACAACCATGTGATCTTAAATGCTCCCTGCTGACTAATGTAAGCTGATGAAGCCTGGTAAGACGTGCTACTGTCTGTGTCAACATTACTGCATGCACAATTTACCCTGATGCAAATGAGTTTGTAATGATCGTACAAAGTTACAGCTTGTGCTCAATACATATAATTTAAAAAGTGCATTCCCTGTGCTGCTGGTGCCCTGATGGCTTGGGGGAATGTGAGTAGTGGGGCAATGGGGTTTGTACATTTGGGCCTGCAGGTGGTGCTAGAGGAAAGGTCATGAGGTCACCAAAGTAGACATGGTTCATCCTCTGGGTAGCATGCATGTTTTTTTTCCTCAAATTTCATGGCAATCCACCCTGTAGATTTTGAGATATCAAATTTGACATTTTGGCCTCAGGGTGGTACTAAACAAAGGCTCGTCAAAATCAAGAGGAATCTTCCTTCGGGGAGTGTGGCTGCACTCACCAAATATGGCAATCTAATCAATCAAAACTAATTAGATCTACTGATATCTCGTGTGCAAGTATGACATTTTGGCCTGAGGTCGGAGTTACAGGAAAGGTCATGAGGTCACCAACTTGAAAGGGTTCGTGGGAGCATGACTGCACTCATCAAATTTCTCTGCAGTCTGCTCGATGGATTCTGAGATAGCAAATTTGAAATTTTGGTCTGAGCGTGGCGGTAGAGGAAAAGTGACAGTGACATCAAAACTGATAGGGTTCATTCCCTGGGAAGTGGCAAATTACTGGGCAAGGAGGCAACAGAGGCAGATTGGAATAACTGGCATATACTGGAGATATTAAATGCGGTATGATGAGTACCATTCAGACCAGTTAAATGCCATTTTCTGTATATAGCTCCAAAGGTGACCAGGTCAGATTAGCAATGCCCTGTTAGAGATTCTACCTGTGTCAATCTAAAAAGATTATAAAAAAAGGGGCAAAAACAGTTTCACATCAGCCTCATTGTTATCACTTTTTATAAAGATGAATGGGTAAAGGATAGAAAACTGATTCGCAATATTCCACTTTGGTGAAACATTCTCATATTTTGTGCACAGACCTCTATAGGCGTCACAAATAGTCAAACAGCAATACTGGCAATGTTTGCAACCAACTCACAGTCAATATTTCATCTGTTCTAACACAGAGTCATTGCAGGCAAGAGGAGGCGAGGGCAGGGGGTGAAGCAAAGGGAGAAGTGAAGAGATGAAGGTAAGGAAAGCTTAGCTGAGGTAAAGTCCATATGCTTTTCCACACTACTTGAGTGGCGACATAAACATACTTCAGTCTAATCAGTATCTTTATCCAGTGTTAAGTCATGTAAGCTCATGGCACTGGTCAAATTGTGGTTTACATGAAATCGTACTGGATTTGATTCCATTGGACTGATACAGAATCCAGCAGAGACAGCCTGAAATTATATGCTGATACTGATTTGGAGCAGTTTGTTCCAAAGTTTCAGAATAGATGAGATATGATGAATGAAGAAGAAGAAGAAGAAGAGGATGAAGAAGAAGAAGAAGAAGAAGAAGAAGAAGCATGAAAAAGAAGAAGAAGAAGATTACGTTTTGTGGGGATGAACAGTGCAGCTCATAGATGTGAAATTTGTGCAGTATACACATGTCTAACTACAGATAGACATACAACATGTACATATAAATATAAGCATGTGTAAGCCTACCTTTTATACGTGTGTATAAGTAGGCCTACTGTAGGTGAAATAAATAAATAAATAAATAAATAAGCAAATGAATCAGTCAATCGATGCTTGACAAGACAAAAGAAAGTAATAATTTGCTTATAGGCTACTACTACTAATATTAGTACTACTGCTACATGTATTATAGTTGTTATATTTTTGTTATTTCTACTATTGAGTGCATGCATAGGGCATAGAGTTTCTTGAACGGGCAGATTAAGTAATAACCAGCATCTTAACACTTTTCTGTCTAGAAGTGTATTTGTACGTAAATAAAATGACTGACCTGTGTCGCTTTTTCATTCTGTTTTAAAAACATCAACTCCCATGATTCCGTGCGCCAGTGGTAACCAGACGACCCGGGGTAGGTGCCCACAGTCATGTGTGGACTGCTAGGATGTAAACATTAGGATAGCTTTTCTGGATATATGAAATACGCCGATGAATGCCTGAACATCATCAACATCTGAAAATATGTCAGTCAATAATAACAAGTGAGTTGTTTTCCTCTACGAAGCTAAAAGCATTGATCTCCTGAGCAGTTAGCTTGCATGTTAGCTAGCAACAGAGCTAGCTAGACTGTGTTTATGTTTTCACCGGCTTGCTAACCTGTCATTGTGTTTTGCTCGCAACAGCCACTTATATAGCGCAATTCCTGTCGTCAGTGTTGGTTGTTATGTGTGTTGTTTCTTTAAATTGTGTTTACTCTGTGTCGACATCTTTTCACTAAGTGTTTTTGCTGTTAGCTCTATTTCATCCTCTTTTTACCTAGTGTCTTTTCCGTTATGGTGCCTAGACATTGGTCATGTCTGTTACATTGATTATTATGTACGTTTGTTTGATGTTTGATCTGTGTCTGTTACTTTTCATCAATTTTCTCAGTTCTGTTGCCTTCAATTTAGAGAAGTTGGTCTCACCCAAAAGCTAGTTACAGAAATCATCATCTAGATTTGTAGCAATGTGCAATAAAAAAAATCATATCATTGTCATCTACAGAGCTTGTAACAGCTCAAAAGAAGAAAGGATATCCTATCTGTAGATCCAGCTTCAGCTCCTCAAAATCATCTTCTACAGTCCTGTGGCAGAAGAGAAGACAGGATGCCCTACCACTGCGTGGCCTATGGGTGTGGCAAAACCGCAGAAGATGGTGTCACAATGTACAAATTCCCCAAAGATCCTGAGGAGTTCCGCAAGTGGGAGAAGCAGGTCCAGCGCACCCGCAGCCACTGGGTTGCCACATCCACATCCCACCTGTGCAGCGAGCATTTTGGAAAAGAGTACTTTGAGCACAAGGTGCCCACGGTCACCCTCAAAGCTTTGGCTGCCACTGGGACTCTGAGACTTAAGGCGGGGGCTGTTCCTACCGTGTTCATCCGGCCGCCATGTTCCTCCTGCGATCGAGTCGGCTGCAACAAATGCCTGCCTGCCATCCAGCGAAGGAGCATTTCTGTGGAGCCAAGAGAATTTAATAATCCTGTAAGTGGTTATTGTTGCACGCCAGGAAAGATCTGACTGATGCTACAGAGGTAGAAGGCGAGATTCTGCCATTTTAGGGCTTTAAATGAACCTCTTGATCATTTATTTGAAATACTTGACATAAAATCAGTACCCCAATCATGTTTCCTCTCTTATTTTTCTCTCAACAGGCAGATGATGATGAAAGGGCCCCCATTCAGTTTGACGATAGCGATGAAGGAGGTGGTGAACAAGGGAATAACAGCCGTGTAGAAGCAGTGGTTCAGCATGGCACAAAAACAAAGGACGACAGACCAGGTGAGATGCAAATGAGGAGAAGGAACAGGGGTTGAGGGCACAGATTTAGTATATTTACACAGCACAGGACATACACAGTACTCATGTGGTGCAGCTAATGCACTAGCAGCACTGCCAGTTTCTCTCTTATTAATGTTTGCTGACAATGGAAAGAGCCAAATATGTAGAAGTCAACATGGTTGAAACCTCAGTTCACTCCACCCAGAGTTTTTGTTGCTGTTGCAGATGTATTGTACTTGAACCTACATGTGTTAACTAAACCTGATATTCTCCTACCCAGTTCTCATTGCTTCCTGTGATTTGCATGATGAAAACATGTTGCTGCTGGATCAGTGTTACAATCCAAATCATCTGGAAAAACCAGTGTTTCATCTTAGTACATTTAAACCACATGATTTTGTATTTTCACCTATTTTGTGGCGACAGAAATGGATGACTGATTAAGTATAACTGGCATGATAGGACATAGTCATTTATATTTGATTCACTGCTATTGTTTGTTTTCCTATTTTTCGCCACTCAACCTCTCCTGTACATTTTTTATATCCATTTATATAATGAATCAAACAGAACATTGGGACATTTCCATAAAACACCTAAACCAGCAAACATTTCATTCATATAAGCTGTGAGGATTCTTGATTTGAGTCAGGTGAGACGGACTAAACATGCTAAGATTTGACAAAAAAAACACGCCCATTTTATAACAGGGGTATAACAAAATGCGTCATTATTTCTTCCAGTGGTGTGCGAGATGTGTGGCACCACCGGCACCATCGGCACCTTCTATTCCAAGACCAAGCGTTTCTGCAGCATGTCCTGCTCCCGCTCCTACTCCTCCAACTCCAAGAAGTCCTCCATACTGGCACGGCTGCAGGTGAGAGAGATGTGATGAATGCAAGAACTGATCAGTCACAAGGAAAACATGGTTTTTATGGCCAAGACAAACTGCCCCAGAATCTAATTTAGTTGCATCAAGTATGTGACGCATTCCAAACATACTGTACTATATTGGATCATAATTTAATATAGTGGATTGAGAAGATATGACTAAGCTGTATTTTTTTTTTTTTTTTGAATGTGCCCATTTTGTGCAATAAATAAACAAGGCCAAGTCAAATTAAGTTCTCCGCCTGTGAAACGCTGAGCGATGAACATTACTTTGCAATTTTCCCCCGATTATGTTTTTCACCTAAAATTTGTCAGTGCTTCAAAGAAACGAGCATCTATTTTGTATTTTATGTATTTACAATAAGATGACTCATAACTTTAATAGCAATTCATAATGTGTTTTATTTTCATCCAAGTGGCTTTTATTTTTGTCAAGTGATTTTGGAGTGAAATTCTTCATAAATATTATCTGAATCACATATGATCCTCCTAAAAGCGTAAACTCAGAGCATGGACTTCAGCCATCATTCATGCAAAGCTGAAAATAAATGAATGAATGGATGTATGTCTGAGTGCATGCATAATGAGGTTATTTGCTGAAGTTATCTTTAAACAGAGCTTCAGTTTCCACCCAAAAGCAACTTCATTAGTCAACATATTGCACATAAAGCTTTATTTTTACCCAGGGAGGGTTTGCTCTCTTTTTCAGCAACTTCTTGCTTCACATTCTTCAGTTTATGTTCATTCACATAAGGGAGCTGCCCAGCACATCCACACTGTCTTCTACAGGTGGCCACTTGGTAGCGCCAGTGTAACATCTGGGGTGAATTTCCTTTTGACCTGTTGATCACCTTACCCAATATCCGAGGAGAGGACTGGCACCAAAATCATCATCATTTTATGTAACAATAGGTGACAACATATCAAGACTAGGGATGGGATGATGTATTAAAATTCAATATACTGCAATACCAAAATGTGACAGTTCGTATCGTACAGCAGAAAACTCAACTGCGATATGAGCTGCATTTTATTCTGCTGAAGTAACCACAGATGAGGCGGCTCGTTCGTCACAATTTTACAAGGTTTCTATCAAAATTACATTATTTTCACTTTGTAATGACAACATTTTTTAAATTGTTTACATTCTACTAAGCAGGTATCATTGCTGGAAAGATTTGTGGCTCAGAAATAAACACAATTCTGCCCAGTCTTGCTTTGTTGTCACTGACCCTTTATTTATTACACATTGAATCATGAAACCCATATCCTATATAGAGTCGTATTGTGACATAAGCATATCGTCCCATCCCTGACAACACTGAGTTTATAGTAATATAAAATTTCATTATTACTCCTACTGTTATTTTTATAACTATTAAAATGTGTAAGTGTGTTTCTGGAATATAAAAGAAAACAGTGTTGTTGGCAGCAAAAGTTCAAGTGACAGCAGAGCAGTGGTTAAGCCTTTTTGAGGTGTCGTGGATCTAGTTCGGTTAAGGACTTAGGAAAGAGCCCCCTTTATAACCCCAGTGACTTACCTGCTCTCACTCATCCTTAAAAGTAGAGGAGGTCACTGCCTGTCTCATGGTCCTGTAAATTTGTGATGTTATAGCCCAGTGTTTCATTTATGGTACTCATTTGTATTCTGTTCAACTCTGAATTTGGCCTCAATGTGAGTAATGTCTTTAGATTATAGCACAAAGGTATTTGTGAGCAGTAATATCAGATTCTATGTGTTATGTTCTTAACTTATGGAAAAAATTCTGGTAACTCAGTATAATCAATATACCAGCAATTTATTTTTGAACAATCTCAGGCAACAACCACTTTTTCACCCACTGAGCTTTGATATTTTTAACTGCAGTCTTAACAAAGCTCCTAGCTTAGTGGGAGGTGTGATTTTCCCAGCAGTCACAAACAATGGACCATATCTTGAAAATATAGAGATGGAAAAACAGCTAAGCAGAGCACTGAGTAACTTAGGGGATGATGATGATGAATTTAAAATAAATACTTAAAAGAGGTTCAGGGGATTTGTGCTGTAACTTCTTGATTTTATATTTGAAAGCAGCAGCATTACATGGGATTTAAGTAGTGTGTAATTTATTACCATTATTACTTTTTTACTCATACCTCCCCACAGTTAGTGGCGGTAATGCGCCACAAAAAATATCTGGTTGTCAGCCGCTATTGAAGACGACGAAGAAGAACGAATAAGGGCCCATGATAGGAGCACGCGAAGAAGAAGAGGACCGCGCTGTACTTGAAATTGTTAGAAGCCAATTGCAGGTGTATTGCGTGTGTTTTTCACGCTTTACTTTAAACCGAGACGTTTGTATTTGCTCACAAGGCATATGAAATGGTTCACAAGTGTTTTATTCGCACATGTTGCAACAAGAAACGGCCGGACCTCGTCTTTCACCGATTTCCAGTTGGTAATCCAGACAGGCTGAGGGTATGGCTCGTTGCTTTGAACATAGATTTAGACACTCCGGCAGAAAAACTCGCCCACAGGTATGTTTGCCAAGACCATTTCAAACCGACTGACTACTATGAGGGGTTAGATTTCCGACAGCGAATTACGGTGAGAAAGCAGTTGAGACACACCGCAGTCCCGTCCATTAACTACACCCCAGGCTCTGCAGAGGCATGGGATGACGAAGACGTAAGTGTCACTAAAAAAAAAAATTGTCCATATTTTTACTTGTCAAGTTTAGATATTGGGTCATCTGGTTGTTCAGGGTCGTTGACAGAGAAAAAAATACGTTTTCATCACTGAAATCAAGAACAAATCAACAGCACAAAAAGTTTGTTGCGTAAATACAGCAAGCTACGGTCGAAGTCTCGCGAGAAAAACTAAAAAAAGTAGTTCCAAACAGTTGATTCTTTGTTTTGTTGTCGGCTTTTATGTCATTATTAGGGCTGAATTGATGATGATAAATCATTTAATCCACACAGCATCAAAAGTAATGATTAATATCTAAAACAAGTAAGCAGAGCCCAAATGAGATTTAAAGTTTATTTACATTATATGACCAGCTGCCAAAATAACTCCACAGTATTCATGATATAGAGACAAATAGAGGAGGAAAGCAAGCAAAGATTAGCATGTGTGAAGCTGTAAGGAGCAATTGTTTGGTATTTTCACTTGATAAATGACAGTTTTTTAATTTTCTGATCATTGACTAATTGTTTAATACTCTCAGTCCATTTAAAAATCTCAAACAAACTTAGCAGGGTTACATCCATGCAATTAAGATGAACCAATCATACAGAGATGATTTTGGTGCTAGCTCTCCCATTGAACTTTGGGAAAGGTGACCAACAGACCAAACTCGCAGCAAGTTGCCACTTTGACAGAATATGTCCTATGAACAGCATGGGTCATTTACTTCCTATGCTTATGGTACATGGCAAGAATGTGTACTAACTGTGTCATTTTCATTGTCTGTCTCCCAAGGGAAAACCCCCGTCAAAAAAAGCCACAGTGCTCAACAAGGTGGCGAAGGCCCCTCCAACCGTAGGAGTGGATGGTAAGGGCATCGACACACACGCACACACACAAACAATCAGGATAACTTTATTTACTAAGGCACCATACATGCACAGGAGTTTCATAATCAGTGTAAGGGAGCAATATTCTATCATAATTTTGGACCCTGTATACACATTTATAGCAAGAAATCTCACTTCAGCTGTAGGGATCATTTGGATTTAACTCTTAACACGTGCTCTGTCCTCTCTGTGCTGTAGTGTCTGCAGCTGGCTTCGACTGGGGCTCCTACCTGGAGAGGGAAACGTCTCTGGCTGCCTCTGTCTCCTGTTTCAGACATGTGAGTCCCGTCTGTGAAGTGTCATCAGAAACAGAATCATTTTATTTGGTTGGCAGTGGGACGGTGTAAGACTCAGACAGATACTTAGACATATCGATCTAAATACAAACTGTACATTCAGCTTTCTATCACTGAGAGTGTGGATGTTTAAGTGCCCTGTCTGAGTAGCTCATCATAGCTCATTTACATAAACAAAGATGAGCACATATCTGAATATGAAAACTCCAAAATATGAATTTGGATATACAGATACCATATCTTGTTTAGCGGGAACAGCTGGCTCTGTATTCATGGAGTCTTAGTGGTTTTGATGAGTCACAAGAATCAAAATAACACACGATTAATTAGCATCTGTTTTGAATTATACAGCATTAGTCCGTCTCTGTGCATACAGGGATGTGGAAGAACAAGCAAGCAAATATGATCACATGATAGACACCTCTGTGTGAAATGATCCCTGATTTGATTGTTTCTTAACGTCCTCGTCACTCCTCTGACCCCACCCTGGACCCCACAGGCTCTCCTGTGCTCCCAGTGGGACGACATCTCAGTGGGGATGAAGGTGGAGGTCTTGAACACGAACGCGGTCCTGCCCAGTAAGGTGTACTGGATTGCCACTGTCATCCAGTTAGCAGGTTTGTACATGTGTGTGACAGTGTGTGTTTCAGTTAGCCTGTTGTTTCCTGTCTTAAGTCTTGTCAGTTATGTCAAACAACACCAGATGGTAGAAGAAGCAAGTTTGAATCCTGGCTGACACAGTCTGGATGAGAACTGGGAATGACCTTTAGACATTACAGTGACGTTTGACTGGTTGTTAAATATATTTTCCTGTCCTCATTATCAACTGGGAACTCATCAATGAAGTTTCACCTCTACAATCACAAAATTTCAGGTTTATATAAAAGACTATGTTGTTGGCACACCCTTTTTCAACAGCTTTCTCACCATATAAGTGTAATCATTTATTCAGTTGTTCAATTTCGATTTCAAATCTCAGTGGAATCTACCTGGCTGATTATGTTAAATAAAAAAATAAACTTATAATTTGCCTGTTCATATATAAAAATCACAACTATTCATTGTTTCCACACAATCTTGTTCTGGTCAAGTTGGAAAAGCATCTTAAACGCCATTTCTCCTCCTGCCTCCTCGTCTCCAGGTTACAAAGCTCTGTTGAGGTACGAGGGCTTCGAGCACGACAGCAGCCATGACTTCTGGTGCAGCCTCGGCTCAGGGGAGCTCAACCCCATCGGCTGGTGCGCCATGACCAGCAAGCTGCTGGTGCCGCCACAGGGTGAGGGGTGTTATTAATGATCCCCACACACTTTTAATAAATCATTTTATTTTTCATGCAGGCGTTTTCAGTTTGCCAAATCGTCTTTCTCTCTGTGTAGATGTACAGCAGAACATCCCAGATTGGAAAGAGTATCTGATGAAGAGGCTGGTGGGAGCCAACACACTTCCTGTTGACTTCTACCTCAAGGTAATGTTGGTACAGCTTGACAGATGACACACCTTTCTCTCTGTTTTTCTCTTCTGACTGTGCCTGTTTGTCTGTCTCAATCCTTTGGGGAAAAAAATAACGTCTCAAATAGTTTTCTTTCATTTAAGTGTCATAAACATTGTTCGTTTTTTCAGCTAAATTTTTCTTGACTTGTTGCTTTGACATAAAAACATGCATCATCTCTGCTCCTCGTCCTTGTAGCTGTCAGAGAGCATGAAGTACTCGTTCAGACCAGGGATGCGCGTGGAGGTGGTGGACCCCAAACACGTGAGCCGGACCCGCCTGGCCGTGGTGGAGTCTGTCATCGGAGGTCGTCTGCGGCTGCTGTACGCCGACCAGAGCGACTCCCCCGAGAACGTGGTGGTCGACTTCTGGTGCCACATGTGGAGCCCCCTGCTGCACCCAGTGGGCTGGTCTAAGAGAGTGGGTCACACCATCAAACCTCCAGGTGGGTTTAAGGTTTATCACGTATAAATGAGAAAAAACTGTTCAGATGAGACAGAGAAGAACATTAATATGTAAAAGCAAAAGTACTTTTTATGCCTTAATCATCAAATTTGCAATGATTGATTGATTTGAAGCTTGTGAACATGTCCGTTTGAACATGGATGCATATTATCTTTATATTTAAAATATAGAATAACAACATTAACCTGTTCAAGCAGTCGTTATTTTGGCCTCTTGTATTTTTTTATTGGTTTCATTTGTATTTGAGGCTCAGTAACTCTGATGTTTTACATCAAACTGACACTAATAATCTCCTCAAATTGAAGAAGATAATTTCTCCCAGAATTAAAAATGCAGTAACGACCAAAACAATAGGAAAATAAATCCCGTAGTGTAAATAAAAGCCTGTAATGTTGCCATTGTGCTTTGTGCTTAGTTTGAAAAAACAAATGCGTTGATTCAATTTAAATTTTTCACAACACTACAAATAATATTTTTTTGTTTTGTAATAGGTAAAAGTTTTAATGTTCATTTGTTTTTATTCATTTATTTATTCATTTTATGTATTTATCTGTAGTCAAGAACACAGAAGTCGGCGCCCACGGCCTCGTTCTGTGTCGAAAGAATCAGTTTGACAGCACACCGCTGCTTTTTAAGAAGGTGAGGAAAACAATCGTCCTGAAGAACTGGTTGATTAATGATTTTATCAGTTACAGTCACATCAGATTTATTGTGCAGCTGTAGTTTGACTGTTTGTTTATCGCCCCTCTGTGACCTCCCAGCCCAGGATCGTCTACATGGAGGGAGGTTTCTTTGAGGAAGGGATGAAGCTGGAGGCCATCGACCCGCTCAACCTGGGAAACATCTGTGTGGCCACAGTACAGAAGGCAAGGAAACTCGTGAAGAAATGAAGCCACACTTTTCAAACCAGACCTCTTAAAGGCTTTTCAGACTAAATAACTGGTTTGCGTTCTGTCCATACTGCACTGTGACATCCCTGCTCTCTCTTTCTTTCTTTTCTCTCTGCTCCCCTGTCTTCCTCTTGCCCCTCCCCCTCCCAGGTTCTGTTCGAGGGCTACCTGATGGTCGGTATCGACGGCACCGGCCCGCTCAACGGCGTCGACTGGTTCTGTTACCACGCCTCCTCTCATGCCATTTTTCCTATGGGCTTCTGTGAAAAGAACGACATCCCCCTCACTGTGCCTCCAGGTAAATCCCAACATGCTCATTTTTTGGTTCACTCACTTTCTCACTTTATCACCTTTAGAAGATGAAAATAAATGGCGGGAAAAGTCTGTACACATTTATTTTCTTCAATTGCAAAAATAGAGCATGTACATCCATTTCGGCGAGCAGCTGCAGGTCAAAGTGTCAAAAATAAAAAGTTGTCTGCACACTGTTAAAATTGCACACAAAGGAGTTTTATTGCAAAGTATCAACATTTCAATCCGCTCAAACATCCTGAGTGGTCTGATTCTTTGACCCTTTTGTGAGCAAATTTAAGAAGCAGTGTCCTGTTGATTAAAGGTCTAATCTGTAAAGAGAAACATACAGTTTAATGCTGCAGATTCTTCATCAGCTCTGTCTCTTTCCTCCTCCAGGTTATGACTGTAAGACCTTCACCTGGACCAAATACCTGGAGGACACGAAGGCGAAAGCTGCACCGGGACGACTGTTCAACACTGTAAGACAGGAAGTCCAAATTTGTTCGAGACATGTGACGTCGTATTTTTGTGTTTGGATCAAAACAAATTTCATTCCAGTCCTCAAAACTTTAGCGAAGCCTGATGGATGTTTCTACATTCTTTATCATAATAAATCGTCTCTGCTCTTCATACTCGTCAACAACACGAGAACAAATAGCTGAATATGAGTTTCAGTCCAGACTGGTTTGTCCTCATTTCATTTTGTTATGTTTGGCTTTCCAATCATGACAAACCACCGGCTATTGGATGTCAGCATGTCTCCTTTTACCCATAATAACTTGTGTTTTGTGGTTGTTTCCTGTAGTTGGTTTGGATTACAGTTTTATTGGAGGCGAACAGATTCACATTTCCAGACTGTTCAGTCCAGTTTTTTGTTGCTACTTTAGTTTAACAGTCATCATTCTCACCTGGCCAAATGAACCCTCATTAAAGATGGTCTGTGTCCATTTCCTGTGATTTCTGGGTAAATCTGGGATTTAAACAAACAGTCTGAACATGCAGAGTGTGCGTCTCTCCTCTCAGGACTACCCCGGTCACGGTTTCTCCCCCAACATGAAGCTGGAGGCGGTGGACCTGATGGAGCCGCGCCTGGTGTGCGTGGCCACCGTGAAGCGCTGCGTGGGCCGGCTGCTGCTCATCCACTTCGACGGCTGGGAGGACGAGTTCGACCAGTGGATCGACCACCAGTCCCCCGACATCTACCCTGTGGGCTGGTGCGAGGTCACCGGGTACCAGCTGCAGCCGCCTTTTGGAACAGGTAAACAACAAACGGGCGTAACGCAACGCTGAGGAGGAGGAGAGAGATGGGTTTTTTTTTCAGCCGAGACGCTCAGTAAGACAGTCAGCTGAGAGAAGCTGGCAGTGTCTGACCCTCTCACTGTCATCAGCCAATCAGATTTCCACAGATGGTTTCAGCATCTTTTGAAAAAGATGCTGAAACCATCTGTGCCGCGGCGTCACTTCAAACCGGGCGACGACAAGAAGGCTGAGTGTCAAATATACAGACAGATAATTATCTTATTCTGCCAGCACGCCGAGTTTGTTCAACCACCTGAATCATGTCGGTCCTGGTGTGCAGCTGTTCACTGTGGCTGCTTTTGTTATCCATCATCTGGTTTATTTCTCACATTGAGCTGCATGACGCTGACTTTTTAAATAGGAAATAATAATAATTCTTAGGGTATATGCAAATAGATTCAAATCATGTAAAAAAAGAACAAATATCTGAATCTGAATATTAAATAAAAAGCTCCAGTACTGTGTGTGTTAAATATTTATGACCAGGTGTGTATTATTCTCCTCTCTAGTAGAACAAGTTGAAACTCCGGTGTCGAGGCAGAAGAAGACCAAACCATTTGTGTACGGGAAAAAGAGTAAGTTCTGCCTCAGACATAGAGAATATAAACCAGATCACCTGTAACAATTATCTGATGATTGATGTAAAAAAAAATTCTCTCTCTCCTCTTTCTTCGCCCATTCTAGAGAAGAAGAACATGAAGAGGAGGCCGGCCTCTCTAGACCACATCGAGCATCAGTCCGAGGAGGAGGCTGGACATATTCCACATGTGGACCAGCCTCCCGGGGTGATCGGCACTGATGGACCTCCAGGGCTGGTAGGCCTGAGTCTTCCCCCAAAACCCCCTCTCATCCAGCCCAAGACTGAGCCGGAGGAGCAGGAGAGTGAGTGGATGAACACAATTCATTATTCTCATTGAGCAGCCAGTGCTGAATTATTTCTTTTACGTGACATTTTGCTCATTTTAAACTCTCTCTCTCTCTCTAGTCTTTGCAGTGCAGGTGAAGGTGGAGGAGGTGGAGATGGAGACTCCCATCGCTCCTCCAGCTGACCCTTTGCCAGCCCCTCCGCCTTCCATGGGCCTCGTTAAACATGAGAAGGATGGAGCGGAGCAGAGCAAAGACGGACAGCGCAAAGCATCGGAGAAGAGCATGCTGGGAAACCCAACGGACCACAAGACGGAGCCGAGCAAAACCGATCAGAGCAGAACGGCAGAGGAAGGAGGGGAAGGGCCGACGACAGCAGAAAAGACTGCAGCAGAGATAGTCACAAGTAAAAGCAGCGCAGAGCAGAGTAAAAAGAGAAGGAGCGACGATGTAGAGCCGAGGAAGAAAGTGGACGATGAAGAGGAGAGCGAAGGAGATCAGAGCATCACTGAAGAACCGGAGAAAGGAACGGAGCAAGGCAGCGGGACGGGACAGGAGAGGCTGGAAGAGCAGAGAACTGAGACAAATTTATCTCCTGAAAAGGTGGAGAAGATGGAGTGGAGCGCTGCGGAAAAGGACGAGCAAAGAGAGGAGGACGACAACACGATGGACTAGAGTGAAGAAAATGAGGGCAAAAAGAAAGAAAAGGAAAACAAAATGGGAAAAATGGCAAAAAAAATCTGGATTTGTGCCTCAATTTTGCTCACAAGGACTTAGATTAGCCAGTTTTAAACTACCTCATTTTCTCAACATTGGTACAGCTCTACTTGTAGACCAGCGTCACTTCATTTTCAGCCTTTTTGTTTTAGTTGAACCAAACAACACTGACTCTCAAAGACGTTTATCATTAAAATGACACTGCAGACTCTTCCTGTGTTGTAATGTGTTTTATTATTCCCTGTTGATATCCAGATCTGTTCCTTTGTAAATGTACAATCGTTGATTAAAATAATGCACCTGTTGATTTGACTCAATTTATCTTCACATTTGACATTTGGGACGTGAATTCAGTACAATCTGCAGGTGAGGTGTAGTGGTTAAGGAGAATTAGTGTGAACCCATAGATAATGTCTTTTTATAAGTAAATAGTGACATGGGACAAGTTTGTTAAATTGTATTTTGAATAAGCCTTCTGTCAAATTGGACTTCTGTTCTTCTAATGACCCTCACTCCCAACAGTTTGATGTGATGATGTGTTTGGACCAGGCAGCTCTCAGCTGTGACTGTAACATGAAAACTCAGGCTACATTCCCTAGATACAGATTTTCTTCTTTGACCACCTCCGGTTCTGTATTGATTAGACAGAAAAAAAAGGAAAAAGTGCACAGAATTGGCTAGAAAATGGAAAAAAAAAAGTAAATCGCCGCCTCGGCAGCTGTAAGTTTCACGGTTGGTTGGCAGAGGTTGAATTTCAAGAGGCGGGAGAGTTCAATCCACGGTTTAACCTCACACAGTCTTC
>OMLF01047274.1:42733-53279 GCA_900302615.1 Holocentrus rufus
GGAGAAAACGGTGATGTGTGTCAGTGCAGCATATGTGTGTGTGTGTGTGTGTGTGTGTGTGTGTTTAGGCAGTGGTTGACTGGTGGTGAACAGGCAGGAGTCAGTGTTTGGCTCCACACCTCTTCTGCAGGGCGGAGCTCAGCTTCTCTCTGGCGCTGCTGCACGACTTCAGAGCCTGACCGCTCCTGCAGAGTCAAACAGGAAAAAAAAACAACACTTCACCAAACTGCAAACTCATCTTCAAGTTATTATACTTGATTGTGATTATTTAATGCTTTTATAAACTTCTGCTTTTTCCATTCTATCGGCTATTTTGTATATCAAACCTCTTCATTAAAGCAAAGTTGTAAAACAAATGGATATCACTTCCGGGATTGTGAAAACTTCAGTTCCAATTCAGGCAATTTTCATATTTTCACTTTAAGGATCACCTGCTACTGTGATCAGAAAACACTCTTGGGCTTATAGGGCCTCTCAGAACTGATGGTTGATGTCAAAAATACACAATATCAAGCTAAAAATAAGCCAATTTTCTCTCTAAAGTCCTAAAAAGTTGACATTTCGGAGACACTTTAACCTGACATTCAACATATATCAGTAAAAACACCATGTCTGTTGTCTGTTCACAGCAGAGCGTCTTACTTGGAGAGGCAGGTGTGCAGCAGCGCGGCGTCCTGCAGGGGGAAGTAGTCCTGCTGGACGGCATGTTCCAGACACAGCAGCTGACCTGAGACCAGCGGCACCTTCCTCGTCTTTCCTTCCCCCTGAAACACAGCAGCAGACAGCAGCTCTGTCAGTGGGATTTAAACAGCAACGCGTTTACAAATTCTGGATGTTTCTGTAACTATGACCTGACAGGCTGGAGAGAGAAGCTGTGGTGATGTAACAGGAAGGATGGAAGATTCAGCAATGACGATTATAGCAACTTTCAATGAGGCAATTTCAGTTTCTTCTTCACTGGATTAATTCAGTTCAGTTCTCAGGTTTATAATCAAGAGTGGAGTTGGTTGGAAGAGTTAGTGATAGTTTCATCTTCCTATTTTTATTTTTAATTACCTTGTTAACTTGATCATGAGCTGTAAGCTGAAACAAGTCATTTTGGACTCGCATTAAAAAATACTAGAAGACTACATAGTTGCAGTTTATCAGGCAGCTATAGAGGAGCAAAGTGACATTTATTTATATGAAAATGACACAAATTAATAACTATAAATACTGATTCTGGGGCCAAAATTCCTGCAGGGGTTGAGCCCTAATGCAATGTGAATGAATGAATGTATTTGCATCTTTGTACTTTTATGTCCCATTCCAGAGGAGGTGGTGTGACATTATAGGAATGAAAACGGTCTTTAGGTAAAGTCTGGCAGGAGAGGGAGTCCTGTGAGAGAAGCTGTGACTCTCCACGTGTCCTGACCCCCCCGCCTGCCTGCAGCAGATCACAGCTGTTACCTTGAGGAGTCCCATCATGACCAGCAGGGCAGAGAGGAAGCAGCAGGACTGCAGGGCCGAACCAGAGAGGAGCTTCTTCAACACGGAGTCTGTGGGACATGAAGAGACGGGTCAGAGTGCAGTTTGGACACAACTTACAGGTAAAAATAAAATGCATGTAAGAAGAAAAAGTTCAAGAAAAGAGGTGCTTGTGTGTGATCTCCACTCACCGACTGTTTCCAGAACGGCTCTCCTGGTCTCCGGCTCCTCGCTGTACACAGAGCAGATCTTCAGGACGACATCGGCGGCCTCGTCTGGTTTGGACGCGTCCACCTGGCAGAGGAGAGAGAAGAGTCATCAAACATGCTGCTAACGAGGCTTTTCTGATCTGATCTGAGAGCCGGTGAGGAGGAGGTTCAGTCTGAGGTGACAGAACCGACTGTCGAGGCTTCTGAAGATGATGTGGGCGTAAAGCAGCCGAACATCTGTGAGGGGAGGAGCGCATATTTGATAGTCCTAATGAAACACCCACCCACTTCAGTCTAACTCACTCACATCATATGGCAACATATCACAGATTGTCCAAATATCTCAAGTGATCAAAAACAAACTGTAGTCATGTAGGGAATGATCACATAATTAATACTGCCATGTCAGGACAAAAATCTTCGCTCAGTTTTTGGTTTGTGGCCAATTGGTGCTGCTCTCAGTTTTTCTGTCACTTCCCACCTGCTGCTCCAGACTCGTCCTCTTCTCTCCGAGCTGCAGAAGTTTCTCAGCAGACGGGCAGCAGAGGAAAGACGCGACCTCCGGCTGCAGGAGGAGACAAAAGGAAATTTTTGTGACTGCAGCTCGCCAGCTCAATACACAGAATATAAACCGAAATGTAACGTCTGTTCAGTTTGGTCTTACTGGACTCTGAGGTTTCGCAGGGCTGTCGTCTTTATGTGACACTCCGTTTTGCTTGATGACTTTGCCGTCCTCTTCCTCTTCA
This sequence comes from Holocentrus rufus, assembly GCA_900302615.1. Classification (NCBI taxonomy): domain Eukaryota; kingdom Metazoa; phylum Chordata; class Actinopteri; order Holocentriformes; family Holocentridae; genus Holocentrus; species Holocentrus rufus. The sequence continues at coordinate 45,156 of OMLF01047274.1, forward strand.
TGTTCTTCCACACCGTTGTTGTAGCTGTCTGCTTCCTCTTCTTCATCTTCATCCTCCTCATCATCATCATCATCATCAGGTTCTCCCTCATCGTCACTGTAGTGCCATGAGATAAACAAAAACTTTGTTCTTGATGAAAGCTTCGGGACAACTGCTTTAGATTCTGTTGACTACATGAAATTACACACACACACACACACACAGTACCTGAGTGATGCCAGCATGTCTCCTTTGTCCATGTTCTCCATGGCTTCCCTCAGAGCCTCACAGCCCTCGTCTCCAAGACAGTTACCTGTCAGAGGAGAAACGTCACAAAGCAGGAAAAACTTAAAACTGCACCACAAAACTCAACGGCTCAAATCTGAACTGTTACATCTTAATTGTGACGTGTGACATGCAGAATAATTAACATAGTAGGGCACAAACATGGAAAAAGATAAGTTACTGCTACAGGAATGGCACTGCTGTTGGTATTTCTATTCTTTTGTTTGTGCAAGGTTCCACTCTATCGAAAATGGAAAAATTTTAAATTTTAAATATCTGCAGATTCAGAGGTCTTATTAAAGATTAGTTTTTTCTGCTGTGGAATTGAACACAAAGCAAAATAAAAATTAGGTTTGTGAATAACTAGCTACTGATTTTTTTAACTGAGGCTGAATAATTCAAAACTCCATGATTTTCTTGTCCGTTTTCGTACCATTCAGATCCACTTTCTCCATGTGAGGTTTGTCTGTGACGGCCTGAGCCACAGTCAGAGCTGCTGCCTCCGTGATCTCTCCAAACGACAGATTCAGTTCCTGCAGACGAGGACGTGACAGAGCACAGTGAGCACCGAGGCGAATCAGGACAAATCAGATGCACAGACAGATAAACGAAGCTCTGAACCCACCTTGAGGACCGGCAGTCCTTCTCTCAGGACGGCGGCGAGGGCGACGGCTCCCTCTGAGCGCACCAGACAGTCGCCGAAGTTGATGGCCTGGACGTTCCTCAGGTGCCTCAGAGCCTGCAGGACACACAGGAGGAGATCGTGAAGTTGCCCGCTCAGACGCTGACATCAAGCAGGGTGATGACGCAGCAGGACGTCGGTGGGCGGGGCTTACCTGTGCCATGGCCAGCGCCCCCCTCTTGGTGAAGGTGTTGTCGTTGAGGTTGAGGACGCGGAGCTCCGGGTTGTGCCGCATGGACGAGGCCAGCGCTGTTATGCCTGCGTGGTTGATGCCGTTCTGGGGCATGTGGACTTCCTCCAGACTGCCCATCAGCTGAGGACAAACACAGAGAGGAGGCAATTAAAAATCTTCTATCGATTTATCTATGTGGATCTATTGATCAACAACCCTTCCAATGCCCTATTTTATTTGGCAATAAAAATATTACTCAATGATCCTTTTAATGTTTTTATTTATTTTGCAGAATCTATAGGAAAATAGCAGGAATTAAGTGCTGATAAAAGATAAAAATGAAGAGCAGCAACATAAAACAAGCCAGTTTCTGTAAATGGACATGAACATGAAACACTGTGCAGCATGTGACTGCGTGAGGCCGAGTGACTTCCTGTGTTTGTGTTTCCCACCTGAAAGGCCTGGGCGAGCGCGACGGCTCCTTCGTTCTCCAGGCGGTTCCTTCCTGCGACAAACACCCTCAGCCTGAGCGGAGCGCCGACGGCCGACGACTGTTTGTGGCATTCGATCAGCGCCTCGGCCAGGATCTAAACCAAACACACAGCCACCGTCACGCTCTGGACCAGGATGCAAAGCTTCAATTAACTACCAACTGTCCTCTGCAAAATGATACTGTGCAGCCACTAAGTTTTGGATAAAGGAAAACCAAACTAAGCTTCGTTTTGCAATCAGCATATTACAGAGGGGAAAAAAAGGAGCTAATCCCCTAAACCACGAGGGCACTCCGTGCCGCTCACCTTGCCCCCTCCGATTCCCATGCCACAGTTGTTGAGCCTCAGCTCCCTCAGCGAGTGGCAGGACGGGCTCTTCAGCAGCTGCTCGATTCCCTTCACGCCGTCTGGCCCAAAGGCGTTGTCGCTCAGGTCCAGCTCTGTCAGCCGGGCCCCCGCACCCATCACTGCACCGCCCAGGAACCTCTGATCAAAGCACAGAGACACAACAGGTGAACGAGGAGGATGAAATGCATGAGTCTGTGCGTACAAATCATTATTTTAGAAAGGAAAAATCCTCTGTAAATCACTTTAACACAGTTTAAAACAGCTATTGGCAATCTAATCGGCCAGTAAACCAGCAGCTGAGATCCTCACCAGAGCCGTTGGGATTTCAGAGCGCAGCCGTCCAGTGAACATATCGCTCCAGAGACATCTCTGAAAAGACATGAGACAAGACATGAAGAGTTAACAGAGTGAAAACTGAGGATTTTACACACGCGTGCGCGCGCGCGCGCGCACTCACACACACACACACATACCCCAATTACTGGGAATAATCAGCTTAAAGGTTTTAACTACATTTTACAGTCCAAAGTAATCCAGTTTCTCTAATAACCTGGTTCACATGGTTTCATTTAATAATGAGTCCAAAAGAACGAGTTTTCCTGGCATTTCCTCTCTTTTCTTGTTTGTCTCTGGTGAATACACATGCAGTTTGAAAAAATTAAAATAAATGAAATCTGACTGGGATGTCAGCAGTGTTCACATGCCCCAGTGAGTCGTAAGATTAAGTAGAAATCTAGGTGTGTCATCCAAGTATCCAATAAAACAGCAGTAATTATCGCAATATATTTTTCCTCAATATAAATATAATAAACGTTCAATAAAATATAAATACATTTAAAACATGATTATATTCCATGATTAACAAACAAATCATCAATCATGTGGTAAGAAATAGATAAAGGTCTGGTTGCTCGATTGGTCACAAGTGAGCAGACACACAGGAACTGCACACTGTATTATTTTGATAATTGATTAATTTGATTATTTTGGCTGATGCAGATTAGCATGATGATCATGATTAGCACTCTGGTTTCTTCAGATTTCACTCAGAAGCAAAAAGCAACCCTTAAATGGGACATACTAATTATCTGATATATCGAGATAATTACTGATATTGACTGATATGATCAATTTTATTGTGATAACATTTTTGGTCATATTGCCCAGCCCTATTTTAAATACACCCCAACTAGACAATGCAGTGCAGTGGGATCATGATCATTTATTTGCATTTTTATGGTTAATAATATGTATGTTATGTATTCTAAACCACTTTTTTTGAGACAGATTTCTGATAACAGACGATAGAGTACTCTTATCTGCTAATCTAATCTCCTAAAACTCAGTTTCATGAGGAACAGTTCAATGTCTGCTTTACTGGAATTACAGACCTGAAGCTGGTCTTTGCCCTCCAGAGCCTTGGCAATGGCTTGTGCTGCCTCCACTCCAACAGTGTTCCCCTCCAAGCACAGGGCTCTCAGCCCCTGGTACTGCTTAATCTCATGCACTAACTCCTCCACTGAAAGCACAGTGACAATGATAGAGACTTCAGGCTGGTGATAAATGTGGGTGAACAGTCCACTGTAGCTGATGAACAGAGAAAACAAGATATACACTGTTTCTACAGCCCAATGTCTCACCTGACTCTGTGTTGTCCAGCTTCAGTCCCCGGCCTTTGTAGCTCAGCTCTCCATCCCCAACATGAGTCTTGGAAAGGGCATCAGCCAGCTGTGCAATGTCATCTGCAGCCATATGTTTCTATAGACAGCAACATGTGAAACATTAGAGAAACAAGTTGATGCAGCTTAAGTTTTTACCATATAGTCCATTCCTCGGGGTAAAAATCAATTGACATACAGGAAAGGCAGACCTGTTTATATAGCACATTTCATACAAAGAGGCAATTCACAGTGCTTTACAGAATAGCAAAACAAAGGGATATATAATAAAAGTAACAGATTTTAAAGAAAATTACATTTAAAAGGCAATTAAAATATTTGGCAGGAGTACTAAAGTGTCATTACACGACAGAATAAGCAGTACAGAACATATATTATTGTAATAAAAGATATTGTAACATCTGGGACAAGGATTGTCAAAACAATGACAATAGCCAGTTAGCTTCACCGTTGCTAGCTAATACCACCAGACACAGGAAACATAACGTTAACTGAACAAGCTAGTTAGCTAACCCAACCCAACGCGCCAAATGTGTCATCGTCGGGGCTTTAACACTTAAATTCACGTCTTTTGTAACAATCATATCAGTCACACAACCTTTGAAACAAGACATAAAACCGCTGACAAGCATAGTACTTTACCACAACGCGTGTTTTCTATGTCGGTGATAGTGAACACACTCCACTTCGTCAGTGGAGCGCGCCGGTTGCTAAACCCAGTGACGTAATGCTGCCTTCCAGCACTCCTCGTACGTTTCCATAGTGACACAGATTTTTAATGACAACGACAAATATACCGGTAAAACTAAAAATATATATACTGTAGTATTTGATACAATGCCCTCAGGTTTGATTAAACAAGTGAAATAGATCATAGACCAAGACTGGAACAACGTAATTGATTCCAGCATCCTACTGGATGGCATTTCTATCTGGGACAAGAACTGTTGTCATAAAGACAGTTTACTAAGCGCTATATTAAGCGCTAAAACTGTCCAAACCGTTTTGGAATTGAGCGGTAAAAACATTAAGTTTAACAGGAATACAGTGTCACAAATAAAATTGTGTTTCATGCAAAATTGCTAATTTATCCAGTCAGCAGATAGAATGACCCTATAAACGGACTCTGTAACATGGAAGACCTATAAGTTTTTGATAGCTGTTGTGCTATTAAAAAAAGTGGCAACAAGCTACTTTCTCTTTTCTCTTTTCTTTTCTTAATTACAAAAAGAACAATTTAGGAGTGCGCAGCAAAGTGCGTGACAGCTGAAACGACTTTCAAGCAGCGCCCCACTCTTGATTGCAGTATTTCCGACAACACTTGGAGGCCTCATTATCTTTGTCTCTGTTGCCCTCTACTGGCCAAATGTTTCCTAGAAACTTGTTGCGATAGTTTTGCCAAAGAAGCTGCACTAGCCAAACAGCTAGCTAGCCCGCTAGCTAACGTTAGTCAGTTATCAATATCCAGCTAAGGTAGCGGTCAAAAAACGAAAGCTCCGTCCACATACCAATGATAGGGACAGTGAACTCACAAGTATGCGCCCGGATATTGTTTGATATTTGGCTAGTTATTTTTTCGAACATTATCGCCAACGCTTCGTGAAGCTATCTCTGAACAGAAAAAGCAAACTACTCGGTGAGTTGTATTGGCAAGGCATCCCAGGCCTCCGACTATTACCTGGAACTTTAAATCGTGTAGCTAGGTAATTAGCTGTCTCGTTAATGTTGGCTTTAAATGCAATGTAGCCATGCTCGTCAGCCGTCAGCTGTCATATCTGCTAAACCACCAGCGAGACGAAACAATGCGAACATTGCAAAATGCGTTATTTCACAAACATGTAAATCTCGATAAAATATTTTCGCCAGCAGTCTTTGCTTTTTGCATTATTTCTAACAAGTCTCGGTGATTAGCCTTTAGCCTGAGCTAGCGGCGTTGGCTAATCCTAACTACCGGTGTGGTAAGGTCTGGTACCAGGTGTTAGCTAGCAGCTAGTCTGCGCCCACAGATCACCCCCAGCAACTGGTATAGGCGTCGCTGCCTCATGATTAACTATAGATCAGCCAATGTATTACAAGCTAATGTTAGCTAACATTTTCCACATTGACAACAATTCAGTGATTAAATTTAGCAATGCACCCTCCACAATCTGTTTGAGATAATCGTAATTTCAGCTAACTGTTAGCTAACTTCACCGCTAGCTCCACTTCCCACTGTTTATTTACGCAAGGCCGAGGATTGCTTAGCGTGCAGTAGTGGAAGGCCTTTTGGCACTGTTTGCAAACATAGGTGTCGGGAAATTGTGAAAATGCACACATCAACATGCCATGTGCAAATATTTTGACCGTGCTTCTCAACGTTATGTATACTACTGTTATGCAAGAACCTGTTTTTTAGGTGTTACAAGTTAACTTTGTGTTTACCCTCAGGCCATGGATCCTGAGAGACAGAAGCGAAGAGAGGAGATACAGAAAGCCATGGGCTTTATCCAGTAAGTAAACAAGCACCACGGATTTGTCTTTAAAAGCTAAGTTGTAAGATCAGAGGGATGTAAAGGCTGACAGCCCAGTATAGTAAGAGCTCAGAGTGACAGTTTCTCTTTTCAATCCACAGGTCCTCACTGCCTTTCCCAGAACCAGAGAGTTATGAGGTATTACATAATTTTGTTTCTCTGTGATGGATCATTCTTTTCTAAAGCCTGTTCTTTTTGTTTGCCTTCAAAGTTGGCTGTGATTAAGCGTAGCTATAAACACAAGGGCTTCAACATTATCATCCTTGCTTTTTTCCCTGTTACTTTCTGGACGTGGTTGTGAATTTGAGCTGTTGTTTATCTTGACCTCGATCTTTTTTTCCTGCACCTCTCTTTCTTTCTTCCTTTTGTTTTTCTGTCCTTGTACTTCCCCATTCACGTGTGTCTGTTACCTTTCCCTCCCTCTTGCCCCCATTCTTCAATGTTTTATGTTTCCTCTTGCGTTCTCTGCCCTTCTTCCTCAGGCGTTTCTGACCCAGTTAGTGGTTAACCTGCTGGATGAGGGCAACACGGTATTTCGAGATGGGGACTGGCGTCAGGCGACAACACATTATGGGGAGGGGATCAGCGTGGCTCGCTACGCCCAGGCCGAGGCCCTCGTCATCCCCCCCGAGCTGCTGGAGAGCCTCTACGTCAACAGGGCAGCTGCGTACTACCAGATGGTGAGGGAGAAGACACTTTGTCACATGCAGATGTTCAGATTAGTGTAACCTGGGTAGAAAACACACACTGGAGGATTTTTTTTAATTCCTCTGTAAAAGTTAACTATTAAATTAAGTAAATCAACAAAGTAGCCTGTTTTTAACTTTGTCAAACAACACCCACAGTGATTGAAGGTGCAACATGTGGCATGTTAACATCAATAAAAGAGATTATCGGCCAAAACATTTGGAGGCACTCCCGGCTTCACGTTCCTCATTTCCCGCTGTCATTCTGTAACTTTTTCTGTTTATTTCTCCGTCTCAGAGGGAGTACGAGCGCGGCGTTCAGGACTGCGACAGCGCGTTGTGTGTGTCAGATGGCAGTCGCAGGGCTTTGTACCGAAAGGCGCTGTGTCTGAGGGAGCTGAGCCGACTGAGAGAGGCCTACGAATGTGGAACCAGATGTCTGCTCACTGCACCGCACGTACGTCCTCATCAGCACCGAAAATATCAGTTCAAATGACTTTCTGCTGGGGCGTTTGGAAAGGAGTGGGATGCTGATTTTTTTTCCCCCCTATTTGTATTGGATAAAAAATAGTTAAAGTTTTATTTTGAGCAAGCGTTAACGAGTTTTACAACATTTTACCTTCAATTTAGTTAAGTAAAGAAGTGGATTTTCTTCATAATTCAAAAAGTGGACATCTGATGCCACCAAAAGTTCACATATTCAGTATTTTAAAAAATGGAGCTTCAATAAAATTTAATCTAATAAAGTGTTGATAAAATCAACAGTGTCACAGTGAAGTCAGACACTTATTTCTGTTTCTTATGATTTTTCACCTGAAAGTGAGTTCTACTAGTTGTTGATGCCTTGTGTTTTTCCTCCTCCGCCCTGCAGGACAGGCAGGTGAGCGACTTGGCCCAGGAGCTCGCCACTAAGCTGGGCCTGAAGGTGCGTAAGGCGTACATCAGCCCTCAGACAGAGTCCACAGCCACAGGAGGGGAGAGTCACACAGAGACCTCACAGCCCACAGGGGAGGTGGGTGCTCAGAATGGGACCGTATATCAAAACTGAATATCTGATTATCACTGTCTGAAATCCCATACTGGCCCTCGAGTCTGAATCTTTCTTTGTTTCTTCAGACGTCCTCCAACGGGCTGGAATCTTTAAATGACATTGGACCAGGTAGGACAAAAGTTCAACATTTCTGCTCCCACTCAGATCCACGTCCGTTCTCTGCATCCCTGACCTCCTCTCCATCCCTCTCTCCCTCCTCCTCAGCGGACCTGTCCAGCGCCCAGTGCATCCCCGCCCCTCT
>OMLF01047292.1:2650-14649 GCA_900302615.1 Holocentrus rufus
GGACAAGTGTGGAAAATTGCAGCATACAAGAGCGAAGAAATGAGTGTAGCGCTTTGTAAAGGCATAAACAGATCTGTGCATAACACACACACACACACACACACACACACACTGTCAGGCTTGTTAGTAAAAAAAAAATAACCTTACTTTTTCTATGACTAGCGATGCAATGAGAAATAAAAAGGTCGGTCAGCTGTAACTTCCAATCATTAAAAGTGAAACAACAGTCACACCTTCATTTAACTTGCATCAGTTCGGTTTTTACTTTAATTTATCCTCTGACCTTTATGTTGTGATGGTTTATGTCGGCCTGAAGAGGAAGGGGAACTGCTTTCTGGAAATCAAAAGGTGGATAAACCCTCCACACCTGTTTATTACTCTCTAAGAGCAGACACTTTAGCAGTAATAAAAACTTAATAAACTTGGTTATCTCATCTGTGAATGATTAAGGTAACCAAGTAAAGGGTTTCTGCAGGTTTCAGCAAATTAAGACATTTTAAGACTTTAGAGTGCCACCTGAAATGAAATTAAAAACCGATTTGTGATTAAAACAAAAAGTGGAGGCGCAAACATCTGTTTCTCTCTCTCTATGTGTGTGTGTGTGTGTGTTTCAGTCTTTCTGCTGGTGATGAATGCATCTAAGGGATCCAGTCATTTAAGAAAATAGTATTTAATATGTAAGGCATTTGAAGGCCTTACATTAAGATAAATAACATTTTAAAAACCTGCAGAAACATGCAGAGTCAATGTTCTTGTCAAACTGTTGGTTTGATAAGGCGCCCTGCTGTCGTACGTACTACGCACTATTAAGGCTAGTGGTTGCCTAGTGGTTGCCACGGCGACCCGGGTTCAAGTTCATCCTCCCCTCTCTCTGCCCTGTGTTTCCTCTCTCTGTCGTCTCTCTCTCTCCTGACATCGTCCAATGATGCAGAAATGCCACAAATACAAAGAAAAAGTTTGCTAAAATAATATGAAAGTTATAGAAGTTATAGGAGTAAACTTCTCTGCCATTTCCTGTCCAAGTTCAACATGACTAATTGTGACGCACACAATGACTCAACTTCAATCTGCACAGGAGTTCATAAAGTAAGCAGCGTTTTGTAACTGGAGCATTTTCACTGAAACTGAAATGATAATTCTTTACACCACTGTGAAAAGGAATAATATTGCTGCATGTAATCACTGACTGATGCATTACCGCCGCACACAGACGTCCCCACACACACACACACACACACACACAGGCTCACGGCGTTTCATGTTGCACGCCCAGCCTGACGAGGAGTGCGGGTCACTGCAGCATCATTAAGGAGCCGCGAGATCCACCAGGCCTTTGAGGACAGAGCGCCTCAGCAGGAGATCTGGAGTGCTGAACCCTGATCTCTCCATCTCTCCCTCTTTTTACACATTCCTCTCCAAGCCTCCTCTTGGCATTTTCTTTCTATCAACTCGCCTCTAATTCTCTCGATGCACCGGAACATCTTTCGTCTTATGTTTCGATGCCTCCGCCCCCATGGAAACTTTTCATTTGCGTCACAAACCTTCGTGAAGCCACGGCTGGCATTATTATGGAGGCGCGGAGCTGTGCGCAAATAATGGATAAATATATAACAACCAGACAGGAGACAGAGAGATGCAAATGGGATGATGAAAGAGGCTGTTGTTGTGAAGCTGCAAGTCATTTCAGGAACGCTCTCGTAAAAGTGAAAGTGAACAGTCTGATAAAGTGGATTTGTTTCCAAATGTAGGTCACTGTGACACAGTAAACGGTCTTGTCTCTATCCTGAGTCTCTCCTACAAAACACTCTGAGTTAACGTCTGAGAGGAGTCACCTCTGAACAAACAGTTGCTTTGGCTTTGTTTGGCCTTGCTAACCGCTAGCAGGCTAATTTAGGAAGGCAACCAGTGTAAATTTGAGGTTAATTCTGTTTCTATATTTGCATTGAGCGTGCAGATTGAATACAGCAAATCCTCTTTGGGGGAAGGCAGGCTTGTTTCACAGCGGCCTGGCTGTGTATGTTCACACAGTCTGTCACGGTCATGGAAAACCTGGAAAAGTCATGAAATTTTAAAATCCCATTTTCCAGTCCTGGAAAAGTCATGAAATCAAGTAAAATCGTCAAAAGTTTTGAAAAAGTCATGCAATGTAATTTTGCTTTTTGCAATGAAATTAATTAATCTTAATCCATGGATTATCTTCCACGTAACGTTTTGACGTGCAAGTCCTTTCTGCAACGTAACATGCATCAATGTGTGACTACATTGGCTTCAGTTTCACTTCTGCTCATGTACTTACATGTTGTGAATGGTCATGGAAATTTTATTATGGGTCCTTGAAAAGTCATGAAAAGTTTTGACATTTTGTCTGCAAAAACCTCCCGATGTTTTCTGTTTAGGACCAAGTTATTCTCCCACTGTTTCAACCCCCCTCTCTCTTGCTGCCCCTCCCTCCCTCAAATGACCTCAGTAATCGAGCCTCGTGCGTGAGAACGTCACTACCAATCACAACACAGCGGGACAAACCTGCCTATGCAAGTGGACGTCCTTAACCAGCGCTCCTCTAATGCCTGTCATATTCTAACGTCATCAAAACCAGACAAGACCAGACATGTTTACATTCTGTGTTCATCATAGCAGATGGCATGATGGTCAAGACATCATCCTGCAAACCTGTGACCTGATTATAGATTTTACTTGTTGTCACTCCTGTAATGTCTCAACTTTATAAATAGAGCCTGACTAGGATGCTCTCTATGTCACACTGGTGCTGGAAAACCTTAGGCAACAACCTTATATATCATGAAGAGTCACAGATTAAGCCCTGGAATAAAAAGGATCTCTGCTCCCAAGTCTCACAAAGTCTCAGCTGGGCTTTGTTGACTTGACACTGTAATATTTGGTGCCATTCAAACCCATGCAAATGTTTCAGTTCTAAATATGTCGCTGGCACGTGCTGATGTGCTGATAGCAGAATTATGAGAAGCAGAGATATGATTATGAAGTGTCTCGTGGCAGACTCAATAATGAGCTGTCAGTGCTTTGTTTAGCCAAGAGTTATACTGGCCTCTGATCCAGCTCTTCTGCTGCTGGACTGCTGCCTTTGGACGGCTTCAAATTTTGCAGTCTCTTGTTTCGACTGAATTTCTGCTCATGTGCAGCATGATATGTTGTTTATGTTTGAATTGATGCTTGCCCTTAAATAAGAGATTTGCACTCTGAGTGGGACAAATTGATTAAATAAGGGTTTGTTGATGTCTTAAATCTCAGAAAATATTTCCCATAATGCATTGAGGCTCTAAGGCTGGTTTTGCAAGGTTAGGTAGGCCTGTCATGTCTCTCCAAAATCCTGTTTTGCTCTTTTATTAGATTTTATTTTGTCACATCATTTTGTCCTCTGAGTGACTGCTTGCTTGTTCAGTCTAGGTAGGCTCATTCTTTGTAAAGCCCTTTGAGATGTACTTGTGATGAAACGCTTTATAAATAAATGAACCTGTCGCGCTCGCTGACTGATCACAGGAAGTGCAAACTGGCGTGAATGCTGACAAGACATGACTGGAACATCTAAACTTTTCAGAGGGAGCCTGGTAGGTAGGTGGGCAGCTCGAGCAGCATCACACTAGCCTGTCAGAGAGTGTGTGAGAGAACATATATGTGTGAATATGTATGTGTGTGTGTGTGTGACAGCAAGCAAACAGAGAAAGGGACATTTTATTTATGTTGTTTACATGGGAATTGACTCATAAAATAACACGTACTGGAGAAACGTAGGAGCCATAACAGCCACTAAAATGCTGCAGACTGAAATAAAAAAGGTAAATACAAAACAAGCCATCTCATCTCACCTTTCCTCCATGCATTTCCCTGCTGTCCTACCTTGTTTTGGCTTTTTTTTTTTTTATTCACCTGCTGTTGTAGACTTCTTTTCAATCTATCTTTCATTCTACTGATCCCTTATAAATCCACTTTTAATTGTTGCACTCCCTGTTTTCTGATCTGCTCCTGTTTTTTGGATTGACCGGGAGAGGGGGAACTCACTGCGCTCATTTTTCCCCCTCTCCCGGTCAAATTTTTTTCCCTCCCCTCTCCTGTTTTTTTCTTCTTGTTTTATCCCCAGCCTGTCTTTGAGGCCGGCCTTTATTTATTTGTGTTGACCACGTCCCTGGCCAGTACTTACTAATTGAGTATTGGCTTTAATTTGAGAAACAATGGAAAATAAAATCTTTTATGATTTGCTGAAATTGCAAAGCTGTTTCTGTGCGGTCTAATCGTTGATAAGGTAACAAAAATTTAATTTTCTTAACAATTCTTGAATTTGAAGTGAGATTTTACAATGGCCACATCAGGATTCCCACTGTAGCTTTGACGTAAAATTCCCAATTTCTTTCCCATGAGTTTCCAAAACTAAATCTAAGCACCTTTGTGAAATAAAAAATTTCTTCCCTCCTGCTTCTTGAATTCGTTTTTCATCTCTGAAACTTTTTGAAGGTGATTTGGTTTCCACTGCTTTTGAGCTTGCTGTGGAGAAAACCAACTGAATTAATGAAGCAAGTTGTAAAATCTGTACCGGTATTCACTCTCTTTCATTGGTAAAACTTCCTGGTTTTCCCAGACTTCCCCTGAGAATTCATCCTTTGACTTTCCCTATTTGAAATGAACTTCTGAACAGTCGGTAATATTTCAAGAATCCCATGACCGGCGAGGAACCTGCACACAGATCCATGCATTGGCCAGACTTTCTGAACCTCTCTCACACATTAAAGCTTGGCTCCTGCATTCACTTACAGACAGAAAGGCAGCAGAGACAGCAGGGTCTCTTTGGTTGGTCGAGCCGTGAACTCTGGCAGCGTCTGGATCAGTTTGTTCATCACCATGCGAAGGTAGCCCTGCAGCTGCTTCCTCCTCTCCTCCACAAACTTGGCATCCTGCAGACAGACAGCGAGAGAGAAACAGAGAGGAGGTAAGGAGGAGAGAAGAATGAGTAAATTACAGACACAGTGGTGGCCGGAAGTTGAGGTTAAAGCTGCAATATGCAACTTTTCTTTAAAGTAATAAACAGAACTTTTAGCACCACAATACAGAAAAAAAGGAAATACTGTTTTACATATTTATCTTTTCTAGCCTCTTCCATCCGTTAAGAATCTCACAGAGTTGGCAAGGTCTCCGGTTTATCTCGCCTGGAACAACCTGCAAGAAAAACTTCACCAGGAGGCCCTGCCAACTTATTAAGATTTCAGAGAGCATGTTCAATTAGTCTCTTACAAGGAATGTAAATAAATCTTTCTATTACACAAGCTGCTTTTTTCACCATGCTGACCTTTATTTCTTTTAGATTGAGTGGTGCATATTGGTTGTTGGCATGTACTTATGTTAATTGGAAATTTTACAATTAGCTGCTACCATTATTATATCTCAGGAAACTTTTTGGTTAAAGAAAGGATAAATAAAAATAAAAAATAAATCTAAACCATCCCACCTATTAAAAAATATTTGTAAGGACTTAAAGTACTTAAATTCATTGGTTTTCTGAGACAAACTTGGGGACAAAGAAAACTTCCCCATTTGGCTGAATTTAGCTTGTCAGTGTTGTTGGGCTTTTTGGGGCGTGTACTGTTCACTGTGGGCGTGGCATGTGGGAGGAGCCAGTGATATCAAAGTTAGGCGAGTGAGCACAACAAACACACAACTAAAAAACAAAACGCAAAACAACAGCGAAGTTAAATGTGCAGCAGAAATGACAAAGAGTGAAAATCATCGCTGCCTCCTTTTCACAGGCTGCAGTTTTCAGCGTCTGTGGAAACTTCCTGCACACCAGCTGCCCCGGCCTGAGGCTGGATGCTGCTTCAAGGTGGACAGCTCGTCAGGATGAGTGACACGTATCGGGGCGTGAACTCGCCCCAGTCAGGGGGAGGAAGGCGGGACCGGCACACACTTTGCTGCCTCGAGGCTAAAAGTTGCATATCTTAACTTAAAAGACCTGAGCCTCTGGACCGATCATGTCCACCTGCTGGGCCACGATCAAAACTCCTCGCCTCGCTCTCTCCCGCTGTGTGTCAGTCTCCACTTTCCCTCTCTCCGTGTAAACAAAAACACCGAAGAGAGGGGAGTTCCTATTTCGTTGAGCGTGATATAGAGAAAGAAAGAGGCCAGTACGCTGCAAAAACACCATTTTAAACAGTCATTTAGTCTCATATTCAGTGTTAAAATCTGGTTCTTCTTCAAACAACGAGATGAGATAATCCCAATAGTTTCCAATGCTAATAATCTTGTTTCCAGATTTTATTTGAATCTATATAATCTATTTTATTTTTATAATCTATATTATTTAAATTTTAAGTGTCATTTTCTTGATTTTGACCCTCAATATGAGACTAAATGACTTGATATTTATGCAGTGTGAAGAATTTATGGTATGAATCACTTCCTAGAGGTGAACTAGTTCCCGGCTGAAACCAGAAAAAAATTGTGGCCGATAAGCAGACCTTCAAATACCTTATCTTCTCGGGTTGGTTCAAACACACAAGAGATGGTCCACATTCTGAAAACACAGCCTCAAGTCTTCACAGACTTTAACATTTGTCTTTATTCTGTTATTCCTTTTTCGAAAATCATGCATCCAGAGCTTCCTCAGCGCGCGGGTCCTGAGGCGGAGACACACAGCTACACGACCAGAGCGAGCGAGGCTAAGCGGTGTCCGGCGAGGCTCAGAACAAAGCCTGGGCAAGGATCCGTTTTATTCTCTGGTGCCTGGGACTGGAACAAACTCCGGGCACTGTAGGAGTCCAACTTTTTCCTGCCTGCAAAACTACTGATGCTCTTTTGATCTAATATCTCTTCTTTATTTTGGACAAAAATGATGTTTTGCTCTTTTTTTGCTGCTCCTGAAAGTCCCAGGCTTATAGACTTTGTGCTGTTATACAAATTTATTGTATAATATTAAGGAAATGACTAGGCTACAGAACATGCAACCATGGGAAAAATAAGACTGAAAAGATGGACCAGTCTATTAACGCTGCAGGAAACATCAGTCAAGTCACCCGAACAATCAATGAGTGCAATAAAAGTACGTCTGCTTTATGAATACCAGACTCCACGGGGATCGTTCACTTTTGTTTTCAATAAGCTATCTGCCGTTTTCCTACGAGCAGCGACTTTCATAAGTGCACTACAAGTAATGTTTATGAAATATGTTCAAGACTATTTCCCCTAATGAGGAAATCGTCTTGCTACAAGGCGTATTATACAATCCATAATGACACAAAATCCAGACAGAACGTGCAGAAACGTGCAAAACACATCAAACAGAGAGAGCAGCAGACTGAATGACCAGGAAGTTGGAAAACATTTAGCAGAGTGTGTCTGCCGCAGCTCAACTACTTCATGGCACGTTGGATAAATGAGATTTGTCTGTGGTTGTTTGCACCTATAGCCTGAAGGAAGTGGAGCATTTTCTCCCCACAAGGGATGAGGGATAATCTACGATGCTCTGGGCTTAAGGAGGGTATAGCAGGATCAGTAAAATCTCATAGAGACATCAGGGAGGCTTTTGTGCTGCGTGTCCATTATCTGTTTTGAAACTGTTCAGTTGGTTTGGTTTTTCATATTCAGGTTTCCAAACTAAAATGAAAATGAAAATGAAAATAAGGTGTTGTTTTATTCAATAAATGCAGCTGTGTTTCCCATCAAGCCACTTTTTGCAAAATTTGAAGCTCTGAATTGGAAGAAGGTGAATTGCTTCATTTGACATTTGCTCAACAGTGATTATTTTCTCACTGATGCACATTTCTGTAAATTATACATTTAAATTTCCTTTGTGCAACAACCTCCCAGAACTCTTTTGTGTCAGGTGTACGGCGGTCATTCTTCCTCTCATTAACATATCACCCAGCGAAGTGAAAAGCTGAGGGAGATGACATGAACTAACGATCATTATTTCACCCACGGTGTTGTGGAAAGCCTGCTCTGTTTTCAATTTGTGAGATGTGAGATCTTAGTCTTGTGGGAGATCTTGTGTAAGCTCTATTTGCTTAAAAGCCTTTAATGGAAATTCACCTGATTTGCATTTGAACATTGCCAACTTTTCAAAAGTTTGCTTATAATTTGTACAAAATTGAACGGTTTATGTGTAGCACGAAGATTGAACATCTTTGTTAAAAACCCATTGCCTTAAAAACTCATCTCAGTTCAACAAAATTACATACTAATTAGTTTTTTCCATGGAAAAAAAAAATCCCTTCATGCCTTAAAATTGCTTCATTGTAACTCTACACCTTCACCTTCATTTAATATGCGCTGATCTATGAATATGCAAATAGCCGCTGCCTCCATTCAAATCTCCACCAATCGTGTACCGACTCACCTTCGACCCGCACAAACCTGTTTGTTTTCTGTTTTGCTGCTGTAAGCGACACAATGGGAAAGGGTAATATAGATGAAATGTTCAAACCGGAGGCCGATTCTGAAGAAGAGGAAGAGCAAATTGTGCAGTGGACGTACCAGAATGGTCTTTGTTTTTTTAATGTACCACTCTCTTCAACGTTAAAAACATTCACGGTAATAGATAACGTGAGCCTTAATATTAGCGAGCCGAATGTTAGCCAGATAAAGCTCAGCCACGGTCTCCAGCTCTGATAACAGTCAACGTTACCGAAACACCCAGATTCTCCGATTGGAGGAAACACTTTGAAAACCAGAGAAATTCTCTGAAAGAAAAGCAGCTTGTGAACTCTGCATCAGCAAAAAACACAAATAATGAGATTCTGAGGCGACAACTGGTTGCTGGTCTGTGACTCACCAGACAGGAAGAGGAACAGGAAGTGGCATTTTGACCCCCATGAAGAAAAAACAACGCTCTATGACAAGCAGAGTGCATAGAATACACCGATGTAGTACCACCAAACACACCAAAAAACACGATTTTAAGCGGAATGTGTCTTTAAGAAATACATTCTCCTCTGACCCAACATGACCCAGGACGGAACGGATTCTCCCTCGTTTAACAAAGAGAGAAACAGGGAGAGAAGAGAAGGACGGATTAAAGACGACAGGGCTGCAGGGAAACCAAAAGTTAGCAAAATTGAACGTGGTAGGACAGGGCGAAAAGAGCATAATGTACAAGGTGGGAGTGGATAAGAGGTGCACTACTTTCCTAAGTAGTGGATAAGTAAGTTTGCGAGAGTAGGAGTGGATAACTCCGGCACCAGCATGCAGGGCAGAATGGAAGGGGTAGGAGTGGGTAAATCTGATGTGTCAGATTAGGCTGTGCATGCCAGCGCGGCTTTCATGCTATGTCAACACAATAAGGGACACCCTGACTGCTTTCATGGATGTCAGGGCGGTAATAACACTAATGGACATCATGACAGATTCATCCTCTTCTGCAGACAGCGAGGAGGGCTGAGGAGGCCGGGTGCTGTCTCTCGCCGGCGGAGAGGAGAGGCGAGGGCAGAGCCGGAGCTGCCGTGGCATACTGATGCAGGTACAAGGCTGAGTCTGTCTCCTCTCCATCTGTCTGCCTACGTTTCTATACATAACCCTCCGTCTAGCCATCCCTCTCCTCCTAATTTTGTTCCCCCCCCCGCCCTCCTTTCCGCTCCCTGACAGGAATACCGACACGCTCGCATCAAAATGCATGAGGGCAGGCGAACACGAGGAGGCAAGGAGTGTACAAAAAGTCGGTTATCATTTATCACGGATCAGACAGGAGAGCATACGAGCACAAGCACGTATACGAACAAACACGTACAGAACATGAAGGTGGGCGAGGCTTTGTCGGAGTGGCCTCTGCCCTACTTCTGTCTCCTACGGGATCCGCCGAGTAAAAGAAAAAAGAAAACCTCCACCGCAACACGTCATTCAGTCTTTTATTTTTCAAACAAGTGAAAAAATCTTGTTTCCAGTGCCGTTTCTTCATGAATTCAATAAAGCAAATCACTGCGACTCAGCCAACACATTACTCATTAAAACATATGCCTTCAAATTTATGGACTTTGCAGGCTCAAATAATGTTTAGAGGCAAAAGTAGAAAACCACCTGACTGCATCCAAACCTGTTTTTTTTTCAGAGGGAGAGGGATTTGTATTTTGTATTGGTGATAAATTATGCATCAGTTATATGGGTTAAACTGTGCACTGCATTTTGTTTGTGTACACAGTGTTCAGAAATACTATATTTTACAAGGACAAAACAATGGAGTGAATATTGTTTGGAAACAACTGTCTGGTTATTGTTTTTGTTCCAAATGTTTTCCATTCACAGGTATTGTGAAAAGATAAGTGTGGGCGTAATAAGCTTTGGCTTCAGTCTGTATGTTTCTGCCACTTTTATTTAGAACAACTATTGCTCATTAATTTCATTGTTTAAACTCGTGCTGAACTCTAATATTGTGCAAAATCAAATAAAAATGAAATATAGAAGATTAAGGCAGATTGAAGCCATCAGGATCAACAAAAATGACACTTGATTCAAGAAAATTCTGGGATTATCTCATCCCACTGGCAGATTTTTTTTTCCTTTATTGAAGAAAAACCAGATTTGGACACTGAAAATGAGACTAAATGATCCGTGTGGATGCATGAGGGATGTTATCATGTAAACGTCATGTAGTCAGAGCGGATAAGACGGATGTTTCTATATCTGTGTGTTTTTACCTTCAGTGTACGTCTGCACATGTTATCTGCATGCAACATAACTCGATATGAGACCACGCGAATGGAAAAATGGGACACAGTGAATGATCAGTGAAAGAGACAGTGATGGGAAGCACACACACACACACACACACACACACACACAAGCCACATCCATGTCACTTCCAAGAGGACAGATAAGGAGGAGAGTGGATCTGTCAATGGAAGAGAGCGAGCGGGTTTCCACAAACTGTGGAGTGAATCTGCAGCCGGCGTTACGCCATTCAGCTCTGGGGAAAAACAGCTCCAAATAGCACGTCTGAGAAACCAATGTTGCCTGGCAACAAAAAAACAGTTCCACAAGTAAAGAGTAACTGCACCCTACGGTAACAACCACTTCTTCTTTTTTTTTTCAAACAGAAAATTGATGCATTTGATCATGCTCGAGTGAAAGGCTTCGATCTTGTCTGCAGTTGAAGAATTACTGCGTGTTTGCAGTAACAAAAGCTTCTTCTTCATGGGTTTTTTTTTTGCTGTATTTGACAGTCTGCAGTGCAAAGAGACAGCGAGCATTAGATTTACTGCCAAAATCAGTGCAACAGAGACCAATTTGTACCAAACATGGTGCCAAAATAAGACAAAAATGACAATTGGCCGGGCCGCATCAACTTGAGCACCGACTTGATTTTGATTTGATTCACATTAATTAAAATACAAATTAGAAAAAAACAGCAAACAGAAAATAAAATATGCAAACTTGTGCAGATGAGGCAGAAACCTGTTGGGCTTATTTAAAAACCACACACAAAAAATGATAGAAAAAACAAAAATATTCATAAGATCACAAACGCAAGACGTTCAATTATCAATAATAAAGAAAATAATAAATCTAAATAAACAATAGACTAATAATAATGCCTTTTAATCCATAAACAAAGACACTGAATCTAACAAATGGACGTTATCATTCTGCAAGGCAACATGATATCTGTCAGGAAAAATAACCACGAGATGTTTTATCCATTAACGGCGATTTAAATCTGCAGTATTGGTGAGTTAAATGAGAGTGGGCAGGTGTGCAGCGCTGCAGCATCCAAACAAGGTCAACACTTTCCACCTCGCTCAGCCCACGCCGGACCCACAGCAGCGCTGCCGCGACCTCGAACGCGTTGTTCTCTTAATGCCATGTTTAAGCACACATGAACCGCGGGGCCGCACCATGCATAAAACATCACAGGCAATTCAGGAATGCTCCTACAAGACCGCCACAATGTCTCTTTGTCATAATTAAAAGCATGAAACATGCATATTGCATAATATGCGAACACAACATGCTAAGACTAATTAATTATTCACTTTGTAGTTCCTGATTAA
>OMLF01047311.1:6262-17192 GCA_900302615.1 Holocentrus rufus
ATTTTGTAATTTTCCAATTTTTTGTGCCTTTATGAGTAATCTGTTTACTGATGGTTTCCCCACATGGAACATATTGAAAATATGTGATAGGGCACAAAAAGACCTTTTTGTCTCTCCCCTCTCTCTTTGCCTATGAATTAAAGGAACAATTCACCAAAAAAATTGTAAATTTTGTAATTATCTACTCACCCCAGTACCAGTTTATGAACAGCAGTCCATAAACTTTGTCCAATGTTAATGTTACATCTCACTTTCCTGTCATTATATGCAGGCATGCATATTATATGTAATATTTAGATTTCATTCACTTAAGTTTACATTTTAAGAATTTAAGTGATGCTTATAGGAATTCAGTGGCTACTCAAGGATGTTTTGATAGTTAATGTGTCTGTTGTAGCCATCAAACGTCTGACCTTTTAAAGACATGATGGACTCTGTAATCGCCAGGGACCATAATGAAGCAGAAATCCCATAAAATAATCTAACATCTGTGTGTGTGTGTGTGTGTGTGTGTGTGTGTGTGTGTGCGTGTGTGTGAGTGTGTCCTGAAGCCTGAAGACTTACTGGTGATGAGTCAGCTGTTTACTTATTAATGACCAAGAAGAGGTTTAACTCAGTCCCTCTGCATCTCTCTTGCTCTCTCTCACACACAAGCACACACACAGACACACACACATACACACACACATGCACGCACACATATAACACAGGCTAACTCAGCAGCATTTTCTTTCCATTCTGTTTAATCAGCCCAGTAGAGCTTTTAGCCAGCACTGCACTTGTCTCCATTCTTTGTCTACAAAATACTTAACCCTTTCATCTCCCGTCCTCTCCTCTGGTCTCGTCTCTCCAGTTCCCCCTCCTCGGGACTCAACCATCGCAGTTGCAATTGGGGCATCAGTAGGCGGAGCATTGGCTCTGCTGATCCTCTCCATGGTCGTGGTGAAATGTCTCCGTCGACACAGGAAACAGGAACTGATTTCAGAGGAAAAGATGGAGGAGGAGGGAAAACTGGAGGCCGAATGTGTTGCAGAGGAGGGAACCAAGTAAGAACTTTAAACATTGCTACCTTAGTCCTAAAGTTTACCCATAAAATCCTGCAAGCTTGGCCCAAACTTTGGGTCCTAGGTCTTCTTTCCATATCTGTGGATTTTTACAAGAATGACTACTTTATAAGTCTAATCTCTCGCTTTTCACACAGAAATTAAAAAATGATCTAATGATCTGCTCCCAAGATCATTAGATTCTGGGACGCAGTGGAATGAAAAAC
The DNA here is from genome assembly GCA_900302615.1 of Holocentrus rufus. Classification (NCBI taxonomy): domain Eukaryota; kingdom Metazoa; phylum Chordata; class Actinopteri; order Holocentriformes; family Holocentridae; genus Holocentrus; species Holocentrus rufus. The sequence continues at coordinate 7,533 of OMLF01047311.1, forward strand.
ATAGTGCTTCTGTTTTCATGGAGAAAACACCAGACACAACTCATTCTGCATCCTAACCTTTAGGTTAAATAACAACATATGGCCTACCTGCCTATAGGGTCCTGTTACAGTATATATAGATCTTTCCGGTTCTTTTTAAAAGAACCCACAGCTTAGAGGTAAATGTGTCAGTTGTTTAAGCCTTCTACTAACCATGATTCATTCTCTCCTACCACTGGACCACTAACCCGAAGCCTTCTCCCTCTATTGACTGAAAGCTGATGTATTCACTTCTTCTTCTTCTATTAAAAGACAGGTATAACGCGATCATCAGACTGAACCAGTGGCCTGTGGAGTTCTCATCCCCTCCCCCTCTGGTAAATACCTGGTCATGTAACCCATGTCCACCAGTCTGGAGTGTTGTTCCTCTCCATCAGCCTTGCAGTTAATTCATTCCTCCTAACTGTGACCCGTCCTCTACAAGTGTCGTGGGTTTTATGTATTTTCTCTACTGTGGTGCCTATGTCTCACTCCAGCCCATATTTGCTTGTAGAGCCAAACTTGAATAGGACATTGCAGACAAAAATAGATAAAAAAAAAAATTTCAAAGCTTACAAAAAGGACAAAGACCAAAACACTGTAATAGACTTAGCCAAGACAAATTAGCAGGACACTGCTACTCCACACTATATTTGCTTCTATTTAACTGCAGTTACAGCACAATATAATAAACCACACAGATCAATCCTCGTTAGACCCTTTGTGCTCGGTCAAACTCTCCTCCTCTGCACTGTCTTAATAAAGAATGAAAATACTTACGGTGACTGGATAACCGATTCTCCATATCACAAAGCACTTTCCCCACATCTTTGTGATACATGTAAATGAACAAGTGGCACTAGAGCCACAAAACCTGGAATAATTTGCCATATTGTAAGAATCATTTTGATATAAAGCCCCACATCTCTATATGTGTCAAGTAAGATCTCTGCCATCAATAAACACCTGAGACAATGGACTGTCAGCTTGTGTCCATTGGAGAGCAGATATCGATGGAGTGGGTCACAGACATGATGAGCAGGGTGTGGTTGTGTCCAGAGCCATTGATGAAGAAAGTTTGGTCATATTATTTTTAGAGTGTTGGGTGTCTCAGCATGTCGATATCGTGCAGGAAGTTTGTACATTTGTTGGAAAAAAATTTACTTTTTTTTCTTTTCTTTTGGTAGCCAGTACATTTTAGTTCCATTAATAGAGCAGCAACATTGTGCTGTTCCTATGCCATCATCACACTCTTCATCAGTGGCTGTAGTTGTAGTTGTGCCCTTACAATTGTGTGATGGTAGAGTGTGTACTGTACTTTTATAAACTGTATTTTTCCATTCTTGGGTGTCTAAGTGTTCTTAACAATATTTCGTTTTCTGATGGTCGTAATGCTGTGGTCATTTGAAATGTATGTTAGAATGTTCCATCCTGTGATGTTTTGGAGTGTCCTGCTGTGTGGAGACCTGGACCAGAAACTCTAAATGGTTTCAGATATTTGATATGTGAAAAATGTGCTGTTAATGCAAAGAAGCCTTCAAATTCAAACTTTAGCCTTAAACATCAATATCTGTGTTCCTGCATGTTTTAACACATTTACTACAATTCCATATACTTTATCTTATTACTAACAATCTCTTGAGCATGCCAAGCTGTTTTTAGATGTTTCAATGCATAGTTCCTACATACCAGGCAGCCATTACAGTACAAAATATCTGTGTGAGTTTCTTTTTTCAAAGTTACTTTTTGTTGCATGGTAAATCAGTGTAATACTCTGTCTACAATAATCTGAGAAAGTAATCTGTCATTTAGTCAGAAAAGCAAACCCAGAAGACAAATGTTAAGCCAACATGGGCATCTTGAAAATAATAATATGAATTTGGTTGGACTGTGATTTGAAAAAGTTAGAATAGTTGCCTAACCACTGATGATTCCAAGATTAAAAAAAAAAAACAGGGAAATTGAGTACATTTTCAAAAAAAAAAAACAGTATGGTATGCTTTGGAAAATGGACAATAGCGATATAAGATTTGCATGTGATAGTAAAACATGCAAAAACACTGATATGGTGCTTCAAGGATAATCAGAGCTGATTTTATCCAGGCTTCTCAATCTGCCCTGACTTTCTGCTGCTCAGAAATAATGAAAGTCATGCATCTTAACAGTTGGCCTTTCCTTGTAGCCCTAAGGTTGTTTTTTTTTACCAGAAATAGTCATACAAGTCGTATACGCAACATAGAATCATACAATGAGTGCCCACAAGTTCCAGTACTACTGCGAAATCAGCTTTTGGACACTTTCTGAACTGTAGTGTTGTTAGCTCCACCTTTCTGTTGCTTGACATAAAAATAAACATCAAGGATTGTTTGCAGACAGTGGGCATCGAAGGTTTGCCGCATTGTTGGAAGTCACATTTTTCACCAAATTAGCCAATGACAGAAAAAGAACATCAAATATCTGAGACCTATTCATTTTTTTCCAGGTCTGCCTTGTGTGGTGTCGTGCTTAGTTTTGTAAAAGCATAAGGCGTACATTAAATGCACTGTCAACTATGAATAGAAACAGAAAAGCTGTTAACAGCAGTTAAGTTGTAAAACTCAGAGAACACAGTCATCACTCTGTGGAATTCTATTGTTATCACACACAACAGCTATCCAAAATAGACTTCACATTGTAGATGAGAGATATAACAGTCTCTTGACCAAAGACTGTCCTACTCTGCTGTCTCTGAAATGAGACGGTTTCTCCAGCCTAGAGATCAGTTTCAGCTCCAGTATGTCTTATATGCACTGAAGAATTCTTAGGAAACAAAGCCAACCTTGTGAGCAAAAGGTGCTTCATATAAAAATTGTCCAGGCATGAACATCAAGAGTAAACCCCCATTAAAAAAGCAAAATACATCATACAACATGCACTGAAATGCAAGAGGCTGAATGAAGGCAAGTGTCAAAATCTAGAAAGGTCCTAACTGAAGCGCATTTGAAGTGCTAATGTTTCATGAAAGCACATCTTGAAAAGAGAACTTAAAATGGCAGCGAACCAAAGGGTGTCAATAGTTTTGACACAAATCCTTTTTGGGGAAGAAGTCCTGAAAATAAGCTTTCCCCATGAATAAGAACATTTAAAAATAAAATATTCCAAATTTCCAGCTCTAGGTTTTATTCCCTACAGTGTATTTATAATATTCACCAAGGTTACCAATGTAAGAGGTTCTCACTGTATCCTTTTGTTCAGCTCTGGACTCACATGATCTCATTAACTAAAAACATACACATTAAGACTTACAAGTATTTTCTCTGTTTCTGCGCTTGCCAGAAAAAAAAAAAACAGCATCATGTCTTGACCCCAGTGAAGCATGAGCATAAGTGGAAGCATAATATAGCATAGACATTATATATGCTGCCCTAGTACACCACTGTAATGTCAGCATTTTCTGTTTTACTGTGACCATGGCTGACCCGAGTATTAATCATATATGCTCTCATGAGTCTGCATGTGTGTGTGCGCGCGCGTGCGTGTGTGTGTGTTGTGTCCTAGATCTCTCTACCTGCTGGTTTTATCTCTAGAGAGGTTGATATATCGGGGCGTCTACAAAGCACGTTGCTGCTTTATTTGGGAAAGCTGCTTCTCACTCTCCTCTCTCCTCCTCTCTTTTTCTCTCTTTCAGACATGCGTACCCCCTACCTGAAGATCTATAGTAACCACTGCTTGAATCACCATCCCGTGATTAACGTCCACTTCCTTCTGCATGTGTACGTGTGTGTTGGTGCGCGTGTGCGCGTGTTTTACGTGCGTGTGTGTGTTTGTGTGTGCACGTGCGTGTGAGTATTTCTATATGTCTGTGTGAGATGTTTTTTCTCCTTGAAAGAAGCCAGGGAACTTTTTTCCGTAGGTCTCTGCTCCTCTGTCCACACAACACCACTTTACATATCACTTTGGTACTAGCTACAACTAGGCATAGCAACATTAGGAATCCGACGTTCTCATAACCCAGCATGCCATTCTCTTAGCACAAACACTACAAGACAGGCACTTGTCCGCCTAGGACAGCCCCGTCTGCAGGAATGACTACAGAGTGTTTGAATATGGATGATAATAAAACATGACTAGTGGTATGCACAGATATAGTACATTTTAGTTTAAATCACTGATACTGATATGGACAGTGTGTTTCTTTGTATTAGTTAGATCACTTTCACAGTTTTGCACATATAGTAGAAAAACAGGAATGAGAAGGTTGAACATTCTTCTCAGAAATCTCTCCTACAATCCAAACAAAACAAGAAATTATACCAGATGAGGAGATTGGGAAGTTGACCTCTTGCCAAATTTGTTGATGGTGTAATGGTGTTATTTTTAATTTTTGGTTTTTAAGTTTTTAACAAAGCCATTGACATATAAATGATCATTAGAGTTGCGCTGCAGAAATATTTCTGCAGAAATGAACTTCATTCTCAGTGACCGATGATACATACAGACAGTAAGATGGGAAATTAGGGTAAACCATTAGAATTCAAAGTGGTGACAGTTGTTTATAGTTCGGATGTGAACTATATATAACGAAATATAACAATACTTAAGAATGTTTATGATATTATGTAAGAACACCAAATGTTTCCGATGCTAATATCAAATGAAATGTAGAGTCAAGGTGATTTTGATAAAGATGCAGACAATATGAGATGTTTATAAGAAAAACACTTACACAATGTATTAGTAATAGTTTATGAAAACAATACAGAATGTTTATAAATCAGATGTAAACTATATGAGATGCTTTTAAGATATTGATACAGTATGATAACATATTTATGATTGATATGTACATAAAAGGAGATTGATTGTGAGATGATTATGATGAAGAAAAATGATCTATGATGGCATGTTTATGGAGGTCTCAGTAACAAGTATACCGACAATAGGACAATAGTGTCAGTTTCTAACCAAGCTCTCTAGGTGACATTATTCATTTTGTCTTAGATGGATACATGGTACAGATTCATGGAGTCCTGTTTTGTTGAGTCTGATCCCTTTCATACCACTCCCATAAGCCTGAGCCTGACTAAATCTAAACTCTGACCCTAACCTGACTGATTTGGGACTTAGTTACTCCTTGTCACCATGATCCAAAAGTAGATAAATGAGTTATTTAAGCAGTTGAAGTATTTTACTATATATGGAATGCATGTTAAAACTGAGCATATCCAAAATAATACAATGTGAATGTAGAAAAAAAGTGAAGAAACATAATACTACTCAGTGAAGTTTATAAAACCACTGCAATATGACAGCAGAAGCTCTGCTCAATGTGAATCAAAGCATGTTAAGCTCTCACTCTATATATAGTGATCAATCAATAAAACGATAAGGCAGCCTACCTGGATTTAATTTTCAGTTTTATCAGATTTTTAATATGTGAGGGCCTGATTTCTAAAAGGATACATTTAAATAAATGTGTGTTCACATATTCCAGTTATAAAATACAAATGTCAGGCTTGTCTGATTGCACTTTGATGTTTCCGTTTCCTGTTGTAAGACATTCTGAAAAGTTTAAGCTTTCAGTATTTCACACTGTGAAAAGGAACAAATGTACGGTTCCATCTTGTCTCTTTTATTAAATGTTCTCAGAGCTCATTTGCCAAGAGAGGATTCTCCAGAGAAACCATAGCACCCCAATAATAACACCTTTAGAACCTTTAAATATTTTGTGTGTACTAAAATGTAATCATAGGCTGTCGTAAATAATGCTTCCTCTATCCTCAAAGTAATGCCTGTACCTCAGCCGTTATGTTTAATACTGTACTTTTTTTTTTTTACTTTTGGTTTTGTTATTCTTTTTGGACATCAATGCTGCATTCAGTTGTGCTCAGAAGTTAAAAAGTTCCAAGTTGGTATTTTGAACTTCTTACTAGGACTAAGTCATTGGACTATCTGTTACGGATAATGTGCTGTAGTCTATAAGTCAAAGGGACAGTCCCCAGATCAAGAATGAATAAAATAATATCAATTGTGTAAAGGGAAATCTGCTCAAGTTCACTGTGTGTGTCGTCACGTTGATGTGACATCATGGGGCAATATCGATATCTTGCCTGATTTGGTTGGCCGTTATATCAGACATTTCAGAGCAGAAGATCTTTCTTTTCTTTTTCTTTAATTTTTTTTTTCTCTTTCGAGCACAACTGAATGTAACATGGCTCATCTAATCATGGTGGAGATCACATGACTGCAAGGAGAATGGGAATCAGTCTGTACTGTATAAAGCTCACCTTATCAAGATGGTATATGTGGCTATTACAAAAGGTACACTGCTTGGCTGCTGTATGGCAAAATGGAAAATGTATTAGAAATGTATTTGTGTGGTAGTTCTTTTGGTCACGGCAACCTGAATGTTGAAAATATTGTCTTGATAAGACATTTAATCACTGCACTGTCTGTTTTACATATTACACCGCATGTCTAATTTGTTTATCTGGTAATGTTCTATGATGTTATAAACTACGTTGTAATGAAGAGGCTTGCACACTAACAAAGATTCCGCGGGCACATTGTGATTTAGATTTAGATTCCCACAGATTTAACAATGGGAATGATGATGAGGATGTAAACTGAAAAGCGCTGGACAAAAGCTGTCACTTCGCTACAGTAGTGTGCTTATACCAAATCTGGTGAGCTTCCCCGGCCAAACCTGGCGTGTCACTCTTAGAAAAAAAAGGTACACTGAACATTTTTGACAGTGTATGGTATTATATTGTGTTAAAGCATAATTCTGTGTTCGAGTCTTAGTTTTTTAATGCTTTTTTTTATGATTTCTTTTTTTATGTTATCCAACATTTTAACTGGCATCTTGTTCTGAAACTTAAGCACATCCATGGCGTCACAGAAATAGTCCATTCACAATAATGTGTTGGTGCATGATACAAATCGGTCATTTTACACAGTGGCAACCATTTGGTGAAGAACAACAGTGTCAGAAAAGCTATTAGTTGATTTATCAAGACTACCGGAACACTTTACAAAATGGTTATAATAAAGGAGTGGTTTTAGATGGGGGAAGTCCTAATTCTGTCATGCTAACTGGGACACTGCCTGTCTGTGTGTGATCATGCATGTTTAAGCTGCAGGGCCCGTCTACTGGACCTTCAAGGTGATGACAGGTAAACATTTGGGGCAAATTTGGCACAGTTTTTAACCAGGATTGTTTATGGACAATATTCCTTCACGTATACTGTATATAATATATATTTCAACAATTTAACATATCATTTTCATATCTAGCAAAGCTTGATCAAGCAGAATTGTTAAATGTAAAAAAAAAAAAAAACACATATCACCACTGCGTACTAGACAGATTTATCATTGTGCGTCATACTCTACCCTTTTCTGACTATGAATTTGCCCTAAATAGTTGCTTGAGTATCACTTAAAAACAACAGTCAACACCAAACTAATGCTTGCACTGTGCTGCCTCTGCACACACAGCTGTCGCCACAATATGTATTTTGAAATAAAGATGATTTAGGACAATATTGTTGGTTTTTCGTTCTTTATCATAACCTTCTCACACCTTTCAACGCCCTCGATAAAATGTCCCATCGACTTAACCAAAATGTCCTTTCATGCATCAGTTGAGCCCAACCTTTGTGTCCTCCCAGACAGTGGTAATTATATTGCATCTGTATTCTGCTCTGTTGGAATGGCGTGCACTGGCTCTTCCTTGGGTGCTGCATCAACTAGACCCGCAGGAGTTTTGTTGTATGAGTGTATCAGCTGCTCCATAGGCAGTTTGTATTTGATAGGCATCTATACTGCTGCATGAAAATCCTGCCTTTTGCTCATTGCTACTTTGCAAAAAATACACAAAAACAGCATCCATGTGAGCTTTTTCTATGATATTGGGACAGTTTCATTCATAATCAGTATGTGAACATTTACCGCTGTCTCGCCGAGCTAAAACCACAGAGAGCCAAAGTGCTGTGATGTCATCGAGAAAGACAACCTAGGACTGCTCTGCTGAAAGTCAGTCAGAGGTGACTTTGAGGACACTGTTGAGTTGAGCTTTTACAGCCAATGGGATTCGGTTTGGATCTGCACTATGCTTCTGATTCAGAAAATACACTCATTAATCTTGATAATCTGAAACAACATTTGTCCTCCATCATTTAAAAATGTAACAGTTTTTCACTCGGCCGCAGTAAAAGATGATTGCGTGACTCACAGGGTGCGAAAACAGTTAACAAATAATCATCCAGAGCTTTCAATTTCAACTCTTCTAATAATTGATCACACAGCTTCCATACCATCACTCTGTGTTGATAACTTTTTGAAAGGAGAATAAACATTGAATTTAAATTGTGCTAATGATTTGAATTGAAAGTAGTTTAAGAGACTTTCAAATAAATTCAACAACAATAAATGGCCCTCTTGCTTTTAAATCTTGTTTAATAACTGCAGCCCTGGGAGTAATTATCCAACATTGAGTACAGACCCTTAACAAAGCAAACAAATTAAAACCTCCAATATGGTCAGAATTGGATCAGCTGTGATTTGATCATCTGGGATGGCAAATGGCAGATAATGGAGCAAGAGTCCACAATACATGGTGACAAAATCTGTCCACACACGCTTAACCAATATTATTAATCTCATGGGTCCTGGCTGAATTGACTTGCACATAATTACATAGTCTATCAGATTTGGTAAAATGATTAAATGAGACTTCATTGATCCCTGCACAGAAATTGAGCTGATGCTGCAGCAAGTAGTAATAGGATGCATCAAAGATACGAAGAGAGCAAATGGAGCATATAGACATTTTTCAATATGCTTATCACACATCTATCGCATGCTCACGCACACACACACACACACACTTAGGATTTTGCTGTTTTGCTTAAGTCTACCTCAGGACCACTACAGTTAAGGATGAAAAGCCAGCGCACAGTCAAAAAGCCCACTAGATGAAAACAATCTCTTCGACATTTAGCGAATTCGGTTCCCGGTCCAAGCCGCAACAAATTCTCACCAGCAACAAACAAGACGCAATCAGTTTCAAACTCTCAACTTCAAGCCGAAACCAAAATAAGAAGACACACTCTATGAGCCCGTGCCACATCACAACATGAGATTCTGCATCACACAAGCTTCAAATAGAGAACTTCCACCAAGAGGCCGGCTACACGCTCCATTCAGGCTTCGTTACAGATGGGGGATGAACTCTGGAACCAATAACTCTAACTCTGTTCCAAAACTGCTGCTGCTGTGCGTGTGTGTGTATGTGTGTGTGTGTGTGTGTGTACCGCAGAATCGCTCTTAACTTCTCTTAACAGACAGGACTCACCTTCTGATGGTCCCAGTTCCCCACCGACAGACGGACGGACAGATGGACAGACAGACAGCAGCAACACAAACCGCCAGGACATCAGAGGAGAAAAGGACAGGAAGAGGACGCAGGGACAAGACAGAAAGAACAGAGTTGCGAACACAAGAACAGCAAAAAGAGAAAGAGGAAGAGGATAGACGAGTGCAGATGGATGGAGCTGCTGAGATGAAGACGAAGAGGAGGAAGGACGGATGAAACGGAGAAGAGGTAGACAGAGGCCCACCCCACTTCTCATCCTCCACTCAGGACGCTTTTCTGAAATC
>OMLF01047341.1:9403-19640 GCA_900302615.1 Holocentrus rufus
GGGAGGAGGAGGGGGAGGGGTGGTTGTTCTGGAAACTACTTCAGTTTGAGTGTGTGTGCTGGCGTATATGTGTGCATGCATGCTTGTAAGAGTGTACATTAGTGTCTCTATTAAGTGTCTGTGTGTGGATGACTTGTCAATTAACTGATTAATCATTTTAGTAATTTATTGGGCAACAATCCCAAACATTTGCTGATGACAGCTTCTTTAAGATCATTAAGATGCTGAGATTTTTCTCTGTTCATATCATTATAAAACTAATACTTGGGGTTTTTTGGCTGCTGGTCAGACCATGGAAGCAATTTGAAGACATCAGTTTGGGCTCTGATCACTTCCCATGAGACTCTGGCTTTATTTCTGACACTTTATAGACTTAGATATTATCAATAGGTTAATCAATAAAAAAAAATATTCAATAGTTGCAGCGCTAGCCAACTGTACAGATAGTTCAAGCTGCATCCAAATGCATTTTGCATGTGTTACAGGTACAGTTTATATACTGGAAGTCATAGAGCCCATCATTTGCATGACAACATATCACATTTACAGTTCATGGATATAGCAGATAAGTTACATGCTACTGTAGTAGAGCTGCAACTAACAATAACTGTCACTGTCGAGTAATCTATTAATAGGTTTTGTTTTTGATTAACTGATTGTCTTTTAGTGACAAAAATAAAAAATGCTCATCACAAGATACCAGAGCCCAAATGAAGTCTTGTTCACTTAGTCTGATCAGCTGCCAATAATCCCTCAAGTTTTCATGTTATAACGATGTGCAATGAGGAAAAGCAGGAAAATCTCGGAATTGGTGAAGATGTAACCAGCAAATAAATGACTAAAACGATTTATCGATTATGAGCTGATGTGACAGTAATTGCTCCAGTACTACTGTATAATTCAAAGGATCTTCTGGATTTACATCTGGAAAAAAAAAAATTTTCACACTACAGCCTGTATGGATTCCCCACACCACTACAATTAAAAACAGCAAGTTCCCAAGCACTGCAAACACTTCATTCTGACAGGACTGAGAAAAAAAAAACTTACCTCCCCAGCTCATTTCCAATCTCGTAAAATTCCTCAACATTTTCCTGGTTGAAAACAGTCATGTTTGTCCAGGCGCTTCCTGTCCTGATCCCCACCGGTCCTCCAACACAGCAGCGCGGCTCTTCACAGCAGCAGCATCCCTACCAGCCTCCGGTCTGCACCGGGGGACGGACAATCCTCCTCATAGCTGGGCTTCCAAACGAAAAAGAAAAAAAAAAAAGAAATGCCAAAACCATTAGGAGTACAGCTCGTCCGTGTGAACTGACTGAGTTGGCACTGGGTGGGTGTTCAATCAACAAAAGGAAACCAAACTGAGCAGTGAACCTGCTCCTCCAGGGCGACGTCACGACTCCTACTATTGATTTTTCCTCTTTCTTTTCTCTCTACTACATATGGCTTCTCTCTGACACTCGGTTGGAATGGTTTCCACTTTTACAGGCTATAGTAATATAACCATAACTGTGTCATCACCGGCTAGTTAGGAATGCAAATAACCCCCCCTTGGAAAAAGCTTGGTGTAGCCAAGGGAAACACGGTTTTGGCAGCAGCAGCAGCAGCAGCTCTACTCCTCCTCTTTAGTCCAGCAAAGAAAATGACTGACTGCTCGGTCAAGTCTTAGCCTGTCTTCTTTTAATAAAGACCTGGCAGGACTGGGACAGGTGTTTAACCAATTAAGCTATCTAACTAAAACTCGCAACCGCAATGCCAACGTTTACCAGCCCCAAACACAGAGCTTTCCCTAAATTCAAACCCTGACTCGCCCCTGTATTCCAGTCTGATAAGATATGACAAATGTAGCCAAGCGTTAGTGGGGTATTTCTCGGGAAACTGCAACAAATGTAAGGATAATTTGGAAAGTAGCTTACAGTCCGCTGGTTTCGGTCCTGTGCCCAACTATATCCGAGATTTCATGCGTTTCGCAGAAGCGTGGGACCTGGGTCTGGATCACGGAAGACAAAATGTTGCCGTGAACGGGAGAAATCAACGTTAACAATGTAAGCCAGTCTGGTCTGGCGGTGCGTTCACGTCCTGTGGTAATAATCGCTGGAACGAGACGTTGGGTTAAAAAAAGTACGGACTTGGAAAGTGTTCAAGCCTGAAACCGTGAAAATCAATATATATGCTTTCTGTACACTTAGGCGCAGTTTCTTTACATCCAATACAAAACCCTCAAGCAATCACGCCTCACACCTTTACGTTGATACAGTATATCAAACATTGCTATATTAATCAGAAACGGAGAATCCCTCAAGTGGCGTCCTGCCATGACATTTTAAGAGGTATAATCACAAAATGACTTATGCAAATTCTTTGGTTAATACATTTAATTTAAAGAGAATACGCCAGTACCCGCAAATGAGAATAGGCGTTTTCTAACTGATGACCATAACAGTTCAGGAATTTGAGAAGTTTGCGCATTTCGCCAAATTCAGAGTGCCCAAGTGCTGTTTATCAACTGAAATTACAGGTGAACACACTGTATTTGACATGTAGAAAGCTTTCAATTACCATATTTTTCTTGTACGTGAATGCAGCATAGTGTCTGTCGGTTGAAAGCAGGGTGAAATCACGTTTTGGTCGCAGGGGGGCGGCAGAGCTTTCACTTTTCACTAATAACTCCAGTCTGGCTCACCTTTTCACTTTTTAGGTGTGAGTGAGTGGAGACAACCCCACAAAAAAGAAAATTTCGGCGTTATTATTTGAAAAAGATGACAGACCACCGCTTCATAGGCGAATGTGTACAGCAGCCTCTCCTGTTTTGTACTTTATGCTTCAGTTGTACCTGTTTGGTCTCAAATCTTTACCACAGCACCATCATCATAATATAAAAACCCCATCTTTAGAATTGCCTATTTTTTCATCCTAGTGTTTATTTCTTTGTCTTTATTATGCATTTATTATGCATAAATGGTACTATGGATAACCTTTTGGTAGCATTTATGCTAGCTAGCTGCTGTGCTATAGCCACATCCCTGTCTGTGTAAACAGGAGCTGGAGCTAGTCTGTTTGAACACTGTGCTATCTTTATTATTATTTGCCCTAAGAAGAAAAAATGGTCCTCTCTTCAGCTGGCCATTATTATCCATCTCCAACACTACAAACACCACACCAGCTGCACAAGCACCTTGCTATTTCCATTTAATGCTTCTAAAGAATTGATTCCAATACAAGCGGAAGAGAGGATAAAGAGCTCTATTTGGGGTTGAATGGTGTGAAAGCAGTTTTTCTCAATTTTCTCAGTCACTTAAGAAAAATCATGAGAAACATTTTCAGGAGCAGGGATTTCTGACCGATATCTTGACATGAACCTCTTGAGCATGTTTGTATTGTAAGCCATTGATCGGTGTAATGCCGAAGCCTCGAAATGGGCTTTGAAACAAACAATCCAAAAAACAACAAAAAAGAAAAAAAGTAGTTTCTTAAGTACTTTACTGGCATAAAGCCATGCATAGATTATATGTTTTTTTAATGCATTACTCCCATGATACATTTAGGCAACTCATTTACTCTCTTTTTGCAAACACTTCAAGCCTTGGATTTTTTGAATGTGAGCTGTCGTTGTGGCCATCTAGTCAATGCATACTGGCTCCTTTTGGCTATAGACAAACTGGTGCTCAAATTGAAAATGATTTTATTTACCTCCCCAACATTTTATGCATGTTCCACATCCTTCACTGAGTGCATAATTATGTGCTTCACTAAAGGGGATTGACAAATTATTCCAAATCTAAAAAAGCTTTTTGAATGTCAACATGGCACCTCACCACCACCCACCTCTTCAAAGTTGAGTACAGTCATTCCCCTACGCTGACACACAATTGCAACTAAATGAGTTTTGTCATTTTGGTGGAAGCGGCCCTCCAGTGTATCAGTGTTTTGTGCGGTGTTTTGTTCTAACTGTTGTACTCGACAACCTCTTTCACTATAGATAAAAGAAATCCACTTCCTTTACCGTAACTGGTCTCTGGCCTGCTCACAGTGACAGTAAAGGAAATGTGACCACCAACCCCATGTCAGCGCTGATATACGAGGGGTCACACTGGTCCAACGTGTAACACTTTGCCTTGACTGAGCATGTACAATGCAAATCAGTGTCATAATGAGTCCCAGAGAGCAGAAGGTCGACAGGGGCCCCCTGCTCTAATTTGTGCAGTTTGTTTCTCGGTAAATCATTTATGCTTACACCCCTCAGTGTGAGCCCTTGAAGAATGGAGATCATTAGAAATGGCAATGAGCTTGGCACAAGTTTTTGCACCAAAGCAGCACAACAAACATCAAGGCCAGGTATAATTACACGATAGATTCAAAACTTAGAGCGTTCTTAAAGGCAGCTGCTCAATTTGTTATTTTATGAATGTGGTGCCATAGAGCTGCTTTTCTTTTGTTTTCTATATTAAGGATTACATTACAGAGAGAGACAGTTTGGTGAGAAGTGCCTGCAGTAATGTCTACAACTGGATAAAGTAGCTTGTGAAAAACTGATGCAGAGCTAACTTGAGGAAGGCCTGGAGCATGTTGAGTTAATAGGTTTAGTGCTCAGGTAATGATAGTTCATGATTTACTTTGTGACTCAGACAGCACAATATCAACAGCACCTTCTGCTTCAGAGGCAGTTTGGGATTACATGGTGATATCTGTCGATTTAAAACAAGCAATTCTGGCTACTTCTTTATGAACATGAGTTTATTTTTTAATGAACATCTGGCCTCCACAACATGCACTGACAGTCCTGGAAACTTAATAAACCACAGTCCACATTCATCTCACTCTTCCCTTTTACATTGGACACGTTTCCCCTCTTTGACAATGGACACTTTGGGCCAAACACGACCTGCATAGACTGGACACAGGCCAAGATTCAATTTAAGTTTTGTCCTAGTAAAGATGCAGAGTAATGCAGTGATCTAGGCCATCATTTGATCTAGATCTGCTGCTCACAGCTTTCAACAACATCATGTTGTTGCACTGAACTCTGACCCAGCATGCAGAGATTGTAGAGATTAAATTTCATTCTACTATCCAAACGCCTCTTTGCATTAAATTCAGTCCAGGGTTTTCACTTAAATCTTTTGGATTACTCCTCTTGTCTTAATTTTGTTTATGGTTTCAGATGTTCTTTTGACCATCAGACAGAGTTCACCAAGAGCTTTCCTGTGACATAAAAGGTTCATTTTCAAAATATTGTGGAAACCCTTTTGCACTTAAAATGATCAGTAGAGTCATAAATCACATATCTTACTATTATCATAAATCTAATTATGTTACATTTATACAGATGTGTATATGTAAATAATAAATCTAACTATGTATGTTGTGTATATAGCCATAATAGCCATGTTGTCCCACAGTTGTTTTGGTCTAAAACATGCTGTAACAGTGTACTGAGATTCCCTCAGTATTATAACTTAATGAAAAAACATCTAACTGGTGTCGTTTGGCCTGAAAACACTGATGTGATGTGAAGGATTATTCCACCATCTGCTGGCTGAGAGCTGCAACTGCAACAACATTTACCTGACTGAGCACAGTTACATGCTGCTGTTTGATTTCCTTAGAGACTGCGGCGAACACCATTTAGCATTTTCATCTTTCAGAAACATTCTTCTTATGCAAGTTCTTTATTTCATGAAATTTGGCATGGACAGATAGGACTTTGGGCTACAACCCTTAAGACTCAAGTGACTAAAAACATGCAATAAGCTCTTAATTGGATGGTTGAGTCTTTGTCGTTCTTATTGTTGGCCTGACTCACTGATAAATTGCATAGGCTACTGAAACTCAGACCCAACTTTCCTGACTGATCCTTGTCTGTTTATCAGCAGTAGATATGAGCTATTCTTTAATTATTTGCTTTATTTTCAGCAGCTGTTGACAGTGCCATTTCATGCTGCTTGGTCCCATGGAAAAAACTGCTTGCCGGTCTCCAACACAACAAAAGGAAAAGAATATGACAGAAAAATGACTTATTCTTGATATAAAAAGTAGAACTGCAATGACAAGACACATTGAACTTTCAGAGAATTTTACTGCTGTAAAAACATTTTCAGGTACAAAATTATACAAAATGGATATCTGTAAGAGCAGTGCTACAAGTTGCTCGATTGATTGTCATGTTTAAGCTAATATCTGTCAGAAAGTTTGCAAAATATATCATGTTGCACTCTGAGTTTTCTGGGGCAGTTGTAAATATCTGAATTTAGGAATTTTTGTTTTGTAATTGGTAGGTAAGGTTCTATAGAAATACTGGACAAAACACTACAGTGGTGGCCATTACATAACCCCCTTCCCATTATGCATTTATTCTGCATCAAACTGTAGATATTGTAATATAACCAAATTAGTGTAATGTAGCACAAAACGCAACCGACTGCTACCAGACCATTTCTCCTAATTTCAAGCGCAGAAAATTGAGCGAAACTTGATTTTCCTAAAAAATTACTTGCATGAAAAGGAGCCAATCAGATAATGTTCTCCCAGCATGTATAAAGTGGGGCTTTTACCATGTTTCATCTGTATATTTGCACTTAAAAACATTTCCCACAAGGAATAGATTACAGTAAATGCATATTAATGATGTAATCCAGCTTCACTGCTAATCTCTAACATCAGATTCTCTTTGATGAGCCACAGTTTTCTTTAGAGTGAACTATTATATATAAAACATCTTTGGTTCCCAGCCAATACAAAGTACATTCAGTATTGTGCAGCACTGGACTGAATAACACTGTGGTAACACCTAAAATTCAAAGACCACAGTGGCTTCAACCTGCTGTATTTGCTTTCATCTGATGTCAAAGCATCCATCAGCCCTTTTTATTGGTTTCAATTCAGTTACAGGTGGAAAACAGAACAAGTGAACAAAACCAATAACTGTACATTCAAGGATACCGTGAAACACTGAAAAGCAAAATTATGGGCATCAAGCGCCATAATATATTACAAGTTCTTATGATTTCTGTATAATTATAGCACCAATCCCAGTTAGTCTTAATATTTTCTTTTCTTTTTGTAAAACATCCAAACACCAAACAAAGAATCAGAGACGGATCCTGTGGAGCCACAGCAGCACGTCCAGCAGTCGTCCACGGGCTGCATAAAAAGAACTCTCAAATTTAGGAAATCGTTGACTAAAAAACACATTTTATTCTGATAGATTTTGTCAATTCTGATAGTTCTTGATTGAGTTGCATAAAATTTATCCTTATGTTGAAGCGAAGAGAGCATCCTGATATAATTTTCTGTTGCATAAAACACCATAAGGGAATTTATTTTCCTTATTAAGGCAGCGTCGCATGATTTCTTAAAGTCACTGTGCAGTTATGTCATATCTGATATTCTTAAATAAATCGATGCAATATATATAAAATGATGTAGTCGGATTCAAGCCACATAACAGTGCTATCCACCAAACTACAACTGATTGTCTGAAAGCCTTTTAGCTAGACACGTTTTTTTGCTGCTAGCCAAAGCAAATAAACAGGTTGGAGAAAATAATGAATCATAACGTAATTTCATATCTAATGAATTTATAATTCATTTCAAAATGAGGTAAACCTGAGTCCTGATGATCTCTGCTGAGCCGCTGACAGTCTATAGGTATTACGCAGCATGTGGTTATTATAGTAATTGTGGACTCAGTTGCAGTGTTATGTCTGAAATTACGATAAACACAAAATATAAACTCTAGATTTTAATCTTACGGACATATTTAGAGAATTAATGAAATTCCTCTCAACATATAATTAAAGGCAAGATATTCATGTAAAAATACACCTGGTTACACCCTGATTGGTTAATTACCTCGCCCAAATTCATTTCATGTGTTGCGTACGGTCACCTGCAGCAGCATGCCAGCGATGGTCAAACCTGCTGCACAAATATGATTTTTTGACCATTTCATGCTCTACCAGCTAATATGAAGAAATCTTTGGTCAGAGGAGTGTGCAGTTTAATGACATCACATTACATCATCTCTGGGTAATGAAGTCCTTCAAACTAAAAAAAAAACAAAAAAAAAAACAGTTATCTCCTGCTGCCACTTGGGGCCACCAGAGTGCTAATTTGGCTAAAATATAAAATATAAAATATAAAATACTTAAAGGACGACACCAGTGACATAGTTAGCTTAATACCTACAAAATGCATACACTTAACGTTTCTGCTAATCGTTCCCCTGTGAATTGGTCTTGAAAATCGAGGGATTTTGATCTATGTTGTCCAATCTGTAGGGTTCTGTAGGGCTGATTTGCAAAATGGTTTGTTGCAATATCAAAACCACTGGTATGGTCCTTTAACTCAGACACTTAAGGTAGGAAATAAAATGTTTTATGCAACCTGGCTTTGCAATCTTCTCCATCCAAAGCCCTGCAATGTATCTGGACTCCCAGGGTTAAGATGGGTAGTCTGTAAACATGATGACACTTTCTCTGCCTCCATCAACACCCAAAGGTGTTTCTTCAATTTTGCATGATTGTACACAAAAATGTTCACTTTGCTCTATATAGTCCCATCAAGAAACAGCTGTTAATGTTTAGCAATCAATGTCTTCAGCAACATCAGCCAATCAGTGTCATTTAATCCATAACCTCATGGATAGCTGTCCGTTATCAGGCTGATGCTCCACCATGTTGTTGCTTTCTGAATACAAAGTGGTCCCATCAAAAGTGGCCTTTGATAAAAATTATGAAGTGGAGTTCCTGGAGAGAAAGCCAAGCACTCTCCCAAACTCTTCTTGATCGGACAGATGAGAGATTGAGTGATTTTTCCTTGAAGTTTTCCGGAAAGCGCAAGCAACTTATTCCCAACAAGGATGTACAATGCATCATGGGAGCTTTACACATCTGACTGCCAATGACATTTGATTGTCTAGTTGGCATGCCAGTCTTTCTCCCAGATTTTCTCCGCTGGTCCTTCAGAAACCTTCTCAACTGTTAGCCACTGTCTCTCAGAAGGGTGGTTTTCGGACGGTACTGTACATCTGCAGTGAAGTCACTTCTACATCCTGGACCTTGACGTTCTGGGGGCGTCCTGTAGGACTGTATCCAGCTGATCGTCCCATGGGACTGAAGCCTGTGGTGGTGCGTCCAGCTTGGGGCAAACCTGTGTGGGATCTGTACACAGCAGGACGCCGCAGGAACCGGCGCGATGTCACCAGGTCCCCGTAGCCCTGCGCATGCGAGAAGGCGTAGCCTGAACGTCGGGAGCTGGTGCGGCGGATGCGGGCGCGTCGCGTCGGAGGAGGCGGCGCTGCTTTGGCTTGCCTCACCTTGAACATCACCTGAAAGTTTGGGTAGATAGTGAAACACATCCAGAGGGGGGTTGAAGTCAAACATTTGGTGACGCAATTTTGAGTCCCCATTCTCGCATTAATCCTGCATCTATTGTTGCATTATTGCTGCATCATGATGAAGAAAAACTAAACAAACTACAAGATAATTTCTTTACCTTCCAACAAGAAAAAAGAGAACTGAACCTTCCAAACAATTTTCATTGATAAGAGAGCCAAAGTGCAGACGTAGTTCAGCGAGCATGCAGTAAGAAATGGCATTTTGTGCAGTGGACACATCTGTACCTTATCGTTGATGGTGGGCCGGAGCTGAATCAACAGGAAGCGGTAGGTAACCACAGGAAGGACACACAGAATGGAGGTGAGGAGGATGGTGAGCCATATGTTCGGCTGGTTAAGAGTGTTCCTGGCAGTTCCTGGACAAACACAAACACACACACACACACACACACACACACACAGGTTTGTATTACTAATGGCTGTGATGACCTTTGATTGAATACATTAACCCTTCACCCTAACTTTAACCCTTAGCCTGACCTAAACTTAATCCTAACCCTAACCCCAGATTGTAGAGGAGGACACATTTGGATGGTGCAGGCTGGAGTTCAAACAATATGAGTTTCTGAATGCAAATAGGCCGAGTCATTTTTCATGCCAAAAACAGGTTTCTACCATCATTTTCTTCTCATCGTGGTGAAAAGTCTCTCAAAGACCATTTAGTGCAACAATTAATATATGTAGTATATTAAAACCCCTTGAACTTCCCCTTTCACCTTCCCTTAACTCCCCCCTTAAGTGTGTGTGCAGGTGTAAAAAGCCTTAGTGTCCATATTGTAGGACAGTGTCCATCCATATTGTGTATCTGCTGGTTGCAGCTTCATTGAAGCTCCATCACAC
>OMLF01047400.1:3195-26032 GCA_900302615.1 Holocentrus rufus
CTTTCTTAGTGGTCGTTTGAAATGGCAAGCTTAAATTTGCTAGAAGTTTCACTCACATTGCATCATCCTTTTGCTCCATGCCAATGAGGTTATAATAATTCATAATTTGAATTTTAAGTACATTTAATATGGTATAAGATGATTTTTGGGTATGGATCTCACGCTCCCCTCGTGTCTCAGAGCAATCTGGAGCTGTTGCAAGCTGAGCCGTCCTCTGAGGAGTGGAAGGCCTATGTAGAGTACGTCGACGACATGGTCATAGACGGCTTCTTCAATGGCATCGAAAGCTCGCTCAAATTCTTCCTGGATAACACAGGTAGGAGAGGGTAGAAAGGCATGGTACATAGAGGAATCAGAGAGTGTGCACTATGAAATCTCACTGAAAGCATCACTGATGGAACATTCAATAACTTCTGTACCATCTATAGTGCATAAACAAGATATTCGACAGCATTTTCACCTTTGTACGTCCACTGCTTCGGTTCCTATGGGTAGCATTTCGTGTTAGCTGAGCATAAAGGCTTGAAGTCTACAGGAGTCATTAACTCAGCTCTGTCAAAGTGAAAAAAATAAACCTTACAGCAACAACCTTACAATAGTGTATATTACATGGTAATGGAGTATACATCTTGGATAACCGCTGAACACATATGTTCAGCAGTTACAGTTCCTCCCATCTTACTTTTCCTACAATGACTTTCATTTTTTTTAAATTCCAAGATGTGTATATCAAATACACCTGATACATTGTGTAAATAAGACAGCTTTATTTTTTCATTTTGATGGAGAATGACTCCTGTAGACTTCAAGTCTTTATGCAAAGCTAACATGAAATGGTACCCATAGGAACTGAAGCGGTGGACGTCCAGGGGTGAAAATGTCGGAAAAAGGGTATTAAAACGTTGGAGTATTCCTTTAAAACATGTTATAAATGTGAGATGTAGAAAGTGTTAGCGCAACACTTCATTTGAGTAATGACACATGTAGTGCTGTCAGGGTACTAGAATTTAAACCACAAATTTAATACCTCATCATTTTATACCTTTAATGCCTAAAAATTGGTACTACCACCATAAAACAGTGTATTACACATTGACTTAGATAGCTTCCCACTACAACAGGGGGTGATTTGATATGTTGGTAAGTGTCTTTGTTGGCTATGGATTTGACTCCTGGTGCCAGTTTTGTCAACCAGTTAAGGTGGACTGGGATCCAGTTCAAGATGTGGTGGACGGTTGCCAGGCTCCAGTCTTTGTTCTTCTTCTATTAGCAATGCCAGACCACATGTACACTTCCTCTGGAGGTGACACTGAGATAGAGTTTTAGGTTGTAGAAGGCATTTGGTGAAAGTACTGAATGTCTTTAAAACTGGGCCTTGATTGCAATCTCCTACATCAAAGTACCATTGAAATTTACACTTATTGTGACAGTGCTCGATGGTTTTCAATATAGCAATGGTCTCCCATACAATCTCAACCTTTCCCTCTCCTTTTGGCCTAGACCAAAGGGCAGGTGTAGCCCCGCTGTTTGAGGTCCAGCTGGATCTCAGGGTTCCTGACATGGTGTTCAGTCCTTCTCTGGAGTTTGGGGCTGCAGACGGCTTCTATGAGCTTGTAGAAAGCCTCATCAATGACGTTTACAGAATCTCCTCTCTAATGTCGCGCCTCGCCCAGCACTGCCCCTTTCCTCACTACCAGGTACTGAAACCCTAGACAAAATATATACCTTGTAACAAAACATTTGGTCTCCCTTTCAGGCTTACAATCTATTTAAAAGTCTTTTCATTGGGGTGAGATAATTGCATTTGCTGCCAATGCAATTGCAGCTGTCTTAAGGAATTGGCTAGAAACTTGGCACAACTTTGAAGGTAGAAAAAGGGAGATCATGCCAATGAACTGTCACTTGGCTCTAGAACGTTTTCAGTATAAGTTAGTTGACATTGAAAAAGTGAAATTATCGCAGCCAATGGCAAGAATGTTGTGGTGTAGCTCTATTGTCTTCTACTGTTTTCAATTCTCTCGTTTGTCCGTAGGCTGACATGGAAGACATGGCTGACTTGGCTGATATACGTCAGGTCTTGATGGATCGCGTCCAGGGCATCATGGCAACGTGCTGTGAGTTCCGCAACTCTCTGGAGCGCTACGCCTACCTGTACGTGGACGACAGGAAGGAGTTCATGCGTCAGTTCCTGCTGTACGGCCACGTTCTAACCAGCCAGGAGGTTGAGGCTCATGCTGAGGACGGCATCCCAGAAAACCCCCCGACACTTGATAGCTTTAGGGAGCAGGTGGATGGGTAGGTATTGGTCTGTAGGGTGTGTGGTGTGTGGGTGCATCTTACTTTTCTTTAAACAAGTTTCCAATACAGATCTATGGATCTTTTGAATGAAGTGTCAGTTTTGTGATAGCAGCTAAGTGATCTGCCTTATCTTGCCTTGCCTCAAGATAACAGACCTTTATCCCTGAAATGAGTAGAATTTCTCACTCTGTTTGCGTTTTTTTCAGAGAAAATACCATTTTAAGACTGATTTTAATGACTTGTTAAAGGAATACTTCAACATTTTGGGAAAAATACCCTTCTTCTGACTTACCCAGAGTGAGTTTGTTTGTATGTTTGATACCATTTTTCACCTCTGTATGTCCAATTATTTGGTTCTTCTGGGTTGCATTTCATGTGCATTACTAATGAACATGAAATACACCTCTTGGATTTTTTTCTTTTTTAAGCGAGTGTTGTTTTAGGAGGTTATATGGTAGGCACGATAACGGCTATATACCATCTATAGTCACTTTTTAACTTCTCTCGTTTTATTTTTAAGACATACACATTACACTGTGTAAATGAGACACCGTCAGAGTTGCTGTAAGGTTTATTTCACTTGACAGAGCTAGGCAAATGACTTTTGTAGACTTCAAGTCTTTATGCTATGCCAACACGAAATGCTACCGATTGGAGAGAAATGATGTATAGAGGTGAAAATGGTATCGAATATCTAGTCTCAGTTGGGTTAAGTCAGAAAAAGGGTATTTTACCCAAAAGGTTGGTATTCATTTAAAATGGTGCAGGATATGGTCTTCCAAATGCACGTATTCTTGTCTATTGTAGTGAAATCTTTTTTTTTTTTTCTTTTTGTCATCGTCACAGGTATGAGCAAATCTATGAGGAGGTGCAGGCTCTGGAGCCAGTGTGTGTGTTCCAGGGGTGGATGAGGGTCGACGGCCGTGCCTTGAAGAGTGCCTTGCTCAACATCATCAAGAAATGGAGCTTCATGTTCAAACAGCATCTCATTGATCACGTTACCAACAGGTGCAGTATAGCTCATTTTGCTCGCATGTTTATGCAGACAGATTTGTTTAATTGCAAATCACGAAAGGTTACATTTGGTTACCATGCTGCAGGAATATACATATTTTAACAAGTCATTGAACCTACTGCTGAGTCTTTAAATTTTTTTGTTCTTCTTAAAACTATGGGACACCAGTTGTATAAATTTGGTTGCAGTTTCCTAGCTGCTATATTTTGAATATTTAGCTCACTTTCTTCACATTTAGCTCAATTTACTCACATCTGAGACAGAAATTAATATAAAACAACATGATTTAACATTTAGATTTAGATTTAGATTTAATATTTAGAGTTAACATTTAACATTTATTTTTTTAAATATAAACATATTGTTAGCTAAATGTGAGCTAAATATTCAAAATATAGCAGCTAGAAAGCAATTTTTTTTTACAATCAGTGCCCCAAATAAAACAAGTCAAAACAAAACAAAACAAAACAAAAAACTGTCAGTTTTCAAGAACATTTCTGAAATGATTAAACTCAAATGGAAAGAGTAGGTATAGTCTCACCCCATTGACATTATTATAATTTGTCCAAAGAAAAATGACATTCCCAGACTGAATGTGAGACTAAATGACTTGTTAAGCGCCACATTGGCTGCACTACATCACTTTCTGTACCGTGCATACATTAATGATGACAGCCATCCATCCCCAGCCTGTCAGATCTGGAGAGGTTCGTCAGTGTGGCTGAGGCTGGACTGGGCCGGCGGGTGGAAGAGGGTGACTATGGTGGCCTGGTGGAGGTCATGGGTCACCTGCTGGCTGTCAAGGAGAGACAAAACAACACGGACGCCATGTTTGAGCCCCTGCAGCAAACCATTGCTCTGCTTAAAGTCTATGAACAGGAGTTGCCTGACGTGGTCTACAAACAGCTAGAGGTAAGGACTGACACCTATAGTCAATGGACTTATAGTGTCTAGCACCTTTTTTCTCTTTTTTCTCCTTTTCTCTATCTATCTATCTATCTATCTATCTATCTGCCTTTTACCCATTTAAATACTGTATTTATTTGTCTATCTGCAGGAGCTGCCAGAGAAGTGGACCAATGTGAAAAAGAAGGCGGTGTTGGTCAAACAGCAGGTGGCGCCGCTGCAGTCCATCGAGGTGGCCAGCCTGCGTAGAAAGTGCGCTTCATTTGATGTGGAACAGCACACCTTCAGAGAGCACTTTCGCAAACATGGGCCCTTCAGGTAAAATAGATATAACCCAATCAAAGCCTGTATGATTTTTGAGATGTTTTTAACGTCAGCATTTCAGTGTCGGTCACCAAAGGCGACGTGATGCACTCTGGAGCTTTTCTCTTGGTGACTAAGGTCACCTTTTGAAAAGACAACCAACAGGAAAGTCACCCTCCCTCTTCTGTCCCTTGATAATAGAGAGCTGTTATCATCCCGCAGCTCTAACATCAGACAAGGCTAATTGAATCTTAACATAATGATAATTAATTCATAGGTATGCTTCGTCATAATGTCTAATTGTCATATTAGTTATGTGCGTAATTGGTCTCTTAATAACCTGGTGATTATTTTCCCATTAATGTCATGCAAGTCATTGTTAATTGTCACAGTGTGCAGTTAGCGCGGGGAATTCAGGCCTGGTTATGCTGCAGCCAAATCAGGCTTGGCGAAACTACAGCTGGCCATTACCTAAATACAGCCTGATTCCTACTGTGTTTGTGTGTGTGTGCATTTTAACGGGTGTCTGTGTTTGCATGTGTGCACATTCACGCGCTGGTCCAGGATTGACAGCAAGAACCCCTACCAGATGTTGGATGCGTCCCACCGGCAGATCCAGGAGCGGGAGGCGGAGATGGCCTCCCTGATGGAGTCTGCCAGCCTCTTTGAGGTCAACGTCTCAGACTACAGACAGCTCCGCCAGTGCAGGTGAGCTTCAGCACGGAGGCTGGAACGGGATGACACTGCAAGCCCGTGCCAGATTTGAACACAAATGATCTGTTCTAACAGACATGCTCTTTTGCAGTCAGCGTTCCAGGCCGTGCCGCTATCATGCAGCTTAACTCGTTTTGTGTCTCGTTACTTTCGTGCCCTCTGCTCCGTTCCTGAGGCGTGAGGTGGGTCTGCTGAAGGAGCTGTGGGATATGATCACTGTGGTTGAATCCAGCATGGCTGCCTGGAGGACGACCCCCTGGAGAGACATCCATGTGGAGGAAATGGAGTTGGAGTGTAAACGGTTCTCTAAAGACATACGGGCGCTGGATAAAGAGGTAAGGGAAGGGAGAGGGGAGGATAAAGCTGAAAAAGGAGGTTGTTAGGGAGCTTACAGGTTAGAGAAGCAGACTTGCAGGCTGGCTGAGAAAATGTAGGTAGAAAGTAAAAGAGTGTTGCTCAATCTTTCTCTCAAAAACTGCTGTCAAGGGGGCGGTGAACAAGGTCCTAGCCTCCCAAGTGCTCCAGTGCAGCTGTTCTGTGTTTAAACAGTAGAAGATAGTGGTTTTACTGGGCAGCTCCCAGAGTGAATGTTGTAACTGTGTGAAATTGAAGCAATGCCCTGCATGTTCACAGAGAACCTATAGGGAACTCTCCCTGGATAAATAAAGGTTAAAAAAGAGTATTCACAGATGTTTTTTTATTGCACAGAAAGTCCAGTTTTTATTCCAAGATCGAAAACTACTTCAATAGGAACACATAGCAAAGCTCCAAGCTCCAAAGCTCTGTGTGCCCTGTCAAAAGCACTGATTCCTTGCTGTTGTTTCTGTTGTTTCCGGCAGGTGAGAGCGTGGGAGGCCTTCACAGGTTTGGACAGCCGGGTGAAAAACCTCCTCACCTCCCTCCGGGCCGTGGCTGAGCTCCAAAACCCGGCCATACGAGCCCGACACTGGCATCAGCTGATGGCTGCCACTGGAGTCCGCTTCACCATGGATCAGGTTCTCAGTTTACTCTATGCAATAAGATCTTTTGTAGAATTTTGTAAATATAGTTGTTTATGACTCTGGGTGAACGCTTTCAAATTATGGTTTGTGTTTATGAGCTATGCACTCAGAGCAAATGTGTTTAACATTGTTCTTTTTTCATATTTGAAGCAAGCTGCAGAGTTAATAATGTGCCCATAATAGAAGGGTGATACACACAAGGCTCTATTTTTCCCTGTTATTCTCTTACTTTCTTCCCTAGCCCCATCTGAGTGTTAAGTAGGCCTGTTTGTGCTGCAGAAGGATGTTCAAGGGAGAATTGTTTGTAATTCTCAGCTGTTTTGCTCTTACAAAAAAAGTGTTATGAAGGCTAAATTGGTCTGCTTTGATATCTATTTTTAAACTAAAATCAGCTATCTCAGCTGGTGCTCACCAGTAATGTGTAATTTTGCTAATACGATCACATTATATAACACAGCTCATGATGAATTGCAGGTGAAAGTAGTTATATGGTTTTCTATGAGTAGGAGACCACCCTGGCTGACCTGCTGCAGCTGAACCTGCACTGCTTTGAAGAGGAAGTGAGAGGCATCGTGGACAAAGCTGTGAAAGAGATGGGCATGGAGAAAGTCCTTTCTGAACTCAACTCCACATGGACAGGTAGAGGAATGTGGCAAAATCACATTGAAATATAAAAAAAACTCTCCACCCATTGTTAGCTAATTGTCCATATCATAATATACAACAAAAATAATGCACAAATAAATATTTCTAACATTAAGTAATAATTTCAGCTGGAAAAGCAAGACAAAATATTGCTATTGCTAAATCTGCAATTTGTGCAACACCCCATCATTAATAAAATGGTTGAGTCAACATGGTCCTCATTCTGGATAGCCTCCATGTAGTTCAACATGGATGTGGAAACTACATTCTGTATACATTAAATCTATACACAACACAGCCCATGTTGACTCAACCATGTCATCCAAATTGTCGATTTGGGGCTTTAAAGATGCTGCGTGTACCATTTTAAATACATTACCACATTCGTTTTGAGACATTAGCATGATTACCATAAAGAAATGACAATTTTTGAGAATACAGCCTGTAGCAGCTAAAGCTTTCAGAGTTTTTTTGCAATGGCAAATGGTAGAAGGAGTGAAAAGCTGGTGGAAAAATCACTTCCAACATGTTTATAGTTTTCAATAAAGCCAAAGATAACTTTGACTGAATTAATTAACATCTTCTTTATAACAGGAGTCAAGGGATTCAGAGGAAATATGATCACATTGATAAATGATACCACTTGTGTAAAATAGAGGCAACCAATTGCCTGAAACTTGGTCTCATTTGTTTATGGTAACTACACTACTGACATACTGACATTCAAAAATGCTGCACATTGCACCTTTAGAGCAGAAGAAAAAGATACCATATAGGCTATCTGATGTTGATTTTGTCATATTTTGGACATATTGTCCCTTTAGTCTGGGGTAGCACACTGGCTTTGTTTCAGCACCAGAATTTTTCGTCCTGCTATCCATAGTTTATGACCTATTGACGGACCATATTGATCCTCTGAAGGTATGCAGTTCCAGTACGAGCCCCACCACCGGACCCAGGTGCCTTTGCTGCGCTCCGACGAGGACCTGATTGAGACCCTGGAGGACAACCAGGTGCAGCTGCAGAACCTCATGTCGTCCAAGTACATCGCCCACTTCCTGGAGGAGGTGTCCTCGTGGCAGCGCAAGCTTTCCGTGGCTGACTCGGTCATCTCCATCTGGTTCGAGGTGCAGCGGACCTGGACCCACCTGGAAAGCATCTTCATTGGCTCAGAGGACATCCGCTCACAGCTACCCGAGGTTAGACACACACATATACACATACACACACATCAGTGAAATGCATGTCGACATTAACCTACTTCCTTGTCACTGCATGAATCCATACTAGCATGGCTGTCACCGTTGTTAATTAAGACTTCATTAATTGCCTCATAGTCTTACGAATTACACGACTCCTTAATTACCCCCGTGATGTTTGGCTGTGCTTAAACCCAGATGTTTGCCATTAAATCTTTCTGATTCTCCTTCTCTCCTCGGGGAACCTAAATCTCCTGGCCGGGCTCCCCTGTGAAATCCTCTGTAGGACTCCAAGCGCTTTGAAGGGATTGATGCCGATTTCAAAGAGCTGGCAAATGCAGCCCATAAAACACCTAACGTGGTGGAAGCCACCAATAAACCAGGCCTGTTCGGCAAGCTGGAGGACATTCAGAGCAGGTGAGGGCTGAGGCGGTGATTGATGGTCGCTGTGTTTTTCCTCCTTTTATCTGTTACAAAGTGCACTCGGGTTGTGTAGAGTGCACACTTTCACTTTTGTCTGGATTTCCTAGCACAGACAGACACTATGTGCTCGGTTTATTTCTCTACAGGCTGTCTCTTTGTGAAAAGGCTCTGGCTGAGTACCTGGATACCAAACGTCTGGCCTTCCCCAGGTTCTACTTTATTTCCTCAGCTGATCTGCTGGACATCCTCTCCAATGGGACAAATCCACACCAGGTAGGAGCTCGGCTAATAGTTCCCCAAATAGTAGAGGTGAATATTATGTTGTTCACATAGTTCTGAGTTTGCATACAAAAATTGGCTTTACCCGGTATGGCAGTATGCTTGGCAGTTTGTGCAAGTTGCTTTAAAAACTGGTTCACCGCTCACGCTCAGCTCCTTTTCTGGGGTACAGTAATCTGAAATCTGATGATGTTTGCAGTACTTTCAGTGTCCACATAGGGGCAATGTCGGTCATAGTTTTGCAGACTGCCGCTGCCTCCTTAATCAGGACGTTGTCTTTTGCATTTCCACCTTGGAGAAATAAATCACTCTTCAGCACAACTTGCCAATAAATCACCCTGAGAGGAAGTCAGCAGGCATGCTGCATAACATGGGTCTTGCCCTTCTATGAAGAGTTCTGAAAAACAATAACATTATTTATTTGCACAGTGGCCAAGAAAATAGCAGTCAGACTGTGAACTGCCTGTGAATAGAGTCCAAAGCTGAATGTGTCTCTCCTGTGTTTGCCAAAGGTCCAGAAGCATCTGTCTAAGCTGTTTGACAACATGGCTAAGATGCGGTTTGAAGCAGACGGAGAGGGGAATCCCACTAAGACCGGGCTGGGCATGTACAGCAAAGAAGAGGAGTATGTCCCCTTTAATCAGCCCTGTGACTGCACTGGACAGGTAAAACACATAAATATAAAAGCGGTCTTTTATTTATATCTGTAAATTGTTCCATGACTTGCAGTCCGCATATCTCATTAGAGACATTTATTGTTTGATCAGAATCACAGCTGACAGTGGCACAAAGCCTGCTGTTTACATGAATGCAGTGGTCTGTCATTTTATCCCATGATGAAAGATTGACTCATTGTCTATAATGGACGACCATAGAGGAATATATACAGTATCAAATACAGATATCATAGCTCACAATAAAAGAGAGAAATGGAACGGAGTCAGTCGATACCCCTGAGGTTATGCATATCAAAGACCATAAATCCATTAATTTTCAATTACATCGCATAGTACTTCCCTGATTCCACTTCCACTCTAATGCTTATTAATGACCTCATTAGGGTCCATCGATAAGGGAGCCCCTCGGTGCTCACGTGACAGACGCCGCAATGCTTCACCATTTGTACTCACAGCTCTCTCTTTGGTTATTTGTGTTTGGTCCAAGGTGGAGGTTTGGTTGAATCATCTTCTGGACACCATGCGCTCCACGGTTCGCCACGAGATGACTGAAGCAGTGATGGCTTATGAGGAAAAACCAAGAGAGCAGTGGCTGTTTGACTATCCGGCTCAGGTACTTCGAGTGGGCCGATGTTCAGATTTTACGGACTACACAATCCCTTTGAAACTGTGGCTAATTGGCTCACCTTGAATGGTGTTCTGGTGCACATGCTAACGTTTCAGCATAGGGTGCAGTATGTTAAGAAGGTGATTTGTATTAGCAAGTCATTTAGTTTATACGCAGTGTTAAAGTCTTGTTTTTCTTCAAACAAGGTCAAAAATCTGGCAGTGGGGTGAGATAATCCCACTTGTTTCTAATGCGAATCAACTTCTTTCCAGAATTTTCTTGAATCAATCATTTTCTTCTCGTGGTAGGGCCTGCCTTATTCTGCCTTATTTCAACAGATTTATACTTCTTTCAGAAAAATCCTGAAACAAATGAAACTGCATTGGAAACAAGTGGGATTTCCTCATCCCACTGGCAGATGTTTCCATTTTAAGAAAACTAGATATAAACACTGAATATGAGACTAAATGACTTGTTAAAATGGAGTCCAATAAAGCTAAACATTTTAGTAATCCATTTTTTATTGTACAGTCAATAAAGTAGATTCAAACATCTGAAAAAAAAATCTCAAACTTCATCATTAGTGACTCAGCACAAATAGCTGCTTGGCTAACTTCCTGTGTAAGCATGCGCTCTGCCATTGCAAGTTCATTATTTTTGTCAAACTTTCGCCTTTGCGAGCATGGCAGGTTTAGATGTGTGTCATTAAAATTATGTTATTAACTAACTACCCAGCCTTGTAGCTGTGACAAGTTCTCATTTTGTTATTTTTAGGATAATTGCCCACACTGTATGCTAATTAGCGTACAGTGTTAACATACTGTATGCTAAAGCCTTAGCAAACGCAACAGATAGAGCTATTCACAGGAAACAGGGATGATTTTGGTGCCAATCATTTTGTCAGGCATTGGTTAAGGTGACCAACAGGGCAAAATCAGAAAAAATAAAAACTCAAAGCAGCTGTTAATCACACAGGGGAGTGAATAGACCAATATTTCCCTAAAAACTTAAGTAATGTAAAAGTTTTGCCTGTGCCTTTACTGTACTGACATAGCCGGCCCCAAGGCTTTTAGTGACCCCAGACAAGATTGTGTTTGTGGCTCCATACTGCTCCATCTACAATCACCAAATTACTCTCACCAGCAACAATAATGACAACTCCATTTGGTGGCCCATCTTAGTGGCAGAGGCCCTTGATGGCGACATCGAATGATTTCCGCTGTCTCTGATTCTCCGTTCAGGTGGCGCTGACCTGCACTCAGATCTGGTGGACGTCCGACGTCGGCATGGCTTTCGCCCGCCTGGAGGAGGGCTATGAGAACGCGATGAAGGAGTACTATAGGAAGCAGGTGTCCCAGCTCAACACCCTCATCTCCATGCTGATTGGCCAGCTTTCGCCAGGCGACCGGCAGAAGGTCATGACCATCTGCACCATCGATGTCCACGCCAGAGACGTGGTGGCCAAGATAATTGCTCAAAAGGTGAGGGGGCAGAATGCTTAAACATGGTCAGTATGTAAAGTTCCTCTGCAGGCGAGCTGACTGGAGCAGCCCTCTTGTGAGAGGCTATTACCCGAGGCAGCGGCGGGTAATGCACTTAAGATATTCAAGCAAGGTATGTTATTACCATAATTAGAGGGTGGAAAAGCGAGGATTATTCCAGGCTTTTTCTCCAGCCACGGCCCTGTCTCTCAGACATTTTTTCCCTCTGTTCATCTCTTCTCCACCCTACCTCATTCTTTTCAAGGTGGAGAACTCCCAGGCATTCGTGTGGCTTTCTCAGCTGAGGCATCGCTGGGACGAGAAGGACAGGCACTGTTTTGCAAACATCTGTGATGCCCAGTTTCTCTACTCCTACGAATACCTGGGCAACACCCCGCGATTAGTCATCACTCCACTCACCGACAGGTACGGAGAAGTCGCTGCTGACGTGCTCCTTCACTCTGAGAGGCAACAAAACACAATGATTGCTTGTCAACTGGCTGACAGGCAAAACTATTTCCATTAGCCAAAGGCCATCAAACCCCTCAATCCTGAAAAAGGTGACGTGGAAAGCGCTGTGGGAGGAATATCCAATATGTAGTGGTTTCTGTATATTTCTGATGTCACATGAAAAGTTAATGATTCCTGTGTTTGTTTTATTACATAATCTGTTACGGGTTGATCACGTTTGCCAGTTTGCATGAAGCCCATTCAAAACCCATTATGAGTACATTTTCAAAAACCCATTTGTGTTGATCTGAAAATTGGGCTTTTTTTTTCTTTGTAATTGAAAAACTGACTGGAAAATACGAGCTTTTCATCCAATAGTCGCGGTCTGAGGCATTATGAGAAGCTTAATTTGATTCCTCCATAGCCATTATGTGCACCCACAGCGAGCGAAACCTTTTAGAACTCAGCGAGGGCACTTTGCCAAGCCCTTGTTTGTTCACATGTGCATGTTCTGCAGGATCCTCGATAAAGTTTCCACTACAGAGACGAATACCTGCCTCTAAAGCCCCTTGGCAATCTGCAGCATTTGCCGGTGTGATTTTTTTGCGACTGACCGGTATTCCCTTTGAAGCTTGAACAAAGCAGAAACAATGGGCTTTGATGGCTGAATCAACGGCCGTGTTGCAAGGCTTCACCATATGGCGCATGCCCTTACTGTGGCTCGCTGCGAGTCAAACAGTGACCAGAGACTTTCATTCCAACAATGTACTGGACCAGGGGGTTGGCTGTTGAAGCTTTTCATCCATGAGTTGGGAAAACAGCAAACAGCATGTTTGCTCCGCGGTATTCTTATTTATACACCTGGCTGCGGTGGAGTAGGCATCAGCGCGACGGAATACATTTTGTATCGCTGCCGTCAGATGAAAACCCCATATCTCCAAAGTGCCAGCTTTTCCGGAGCCAAGCAAAACAGCCCCCGTTTTTTTTTTATTTTTTTTAAAGCCATGCATTTCTGACTGTATCCAATATGTTTCGAAACGGTTTCATAAACCAAGGGGTCGCAGAGTTTGTCTGAACCCTCAGAGAACCATGTAATCCTTCAGCTGAAGTTAAAACATGAAAATCCCCAACATGGGACGGAAGCGACATACAAATAATAAAGCCTTACATGTGCAGTTGCGAGGAAGACGTTCGTCATGAAGATGGGCTTTTATCCCCTGTTTTACCACCAGCTGACCATGGCTAGTTACCCTGGTGTGTTCACCATCCGTGGCAGTATAATTAGACTAAATGAATCATGCACTCTAATCTATAACAGCAGCAGGAATGTTATTGGCACAAGGTTAGCATTCGCTCAATACTTACTGCAGGATCTCTAAAGCCTGCACCATTATGCAAAATGTCAGGAATATTTTACCTAGCCAGCACACAGAGTCCCAGAGAGAGAGGGAGAGAGAGAGAGGGAGAAAGAGAGGGAGAGAGGAAGAAAGTGAGTGTCAGAGGGACAGACAGGCTGATACATAGCTGTTTTCTTTAAAAAACATCCTAATAAAACAAGCCACCTTGTGACAGCCACCCAGTCTGCTTTCACACCCTCTCCCTCCGTGCGGTTTAAGATATTCCGTGCAGGGCGTCCTTATCCAACCACCCAGACGATTGTTTGTGAGATTTTTTGGCCATATTTCAGGGGAGAGCCATAAAGCCGCTTGGCAACAGTATCCGGATGATGCACTGTATACAGATGGGATCATTTGTCATCTCCGAGCTTCCGCCTCTCGTTATGCCTCCCAATATTTCCCCTCGTCCATACATCATCTATTAACCAGCCGCTCATTAAAATCATTGCCCTATTGATATTCCAGGCAAAACACTGTGTTTATCCACTTGATCAATAAAGTCTTGATTGTATGCATCAGTTTATGGCCATGATGGTGCTGGGTTTTATTGATACTGGATTGGCAGACTGTTAGTCTAGACAAGTTCTGCGGGAGAAGTAATCACTGGTGTTGGTAATCAGCCCTTGTGATGATCAAAGCACAGGAGCAGATTATATTATCATATAATGAGGTTATGAACAATGACAGTCGAGCAGACATCAAGACTTTGCCAGAGCAGGTTATAAAATTGCACTCTTTTGTAATGCTGTGCGTGCACGCTTCTTGTATTTCTCAGAAACGGTTTGGTGGTCCCAGAATCAAATCTTTTTCTTTTGTTGCACTCATTCAGGTCATTGAGCTTCCCTCGGTGACTCAGATGTAAAATGTAATATTAAATCTGCCTCTGTGTGTGTAGCCGGGCCCTTCGCCGTGGAGTTGGTGGAAGGCAGCGGCCTTGTCCTGAACTTCATAAATGGGAGGGTAGCCAGCGGAAAGCCTGTTGTTGCCGCGAGCCGTCAGCTGTCTGGAACTTAACACTGATGCATATGTGTGTGTATTCCCACCTATATTTAGATGCTACATCACTCTGACCCAGTCCCTCCACCTGACCATGAGCGGTGCACCGGCCGGGCCCGCGGGCACGGGGAAGACCGAGACCACCAAAGACCTGGGACGAGCCCTTGGCATCATGGTCTATGTATTCAACTGCTCTGAGCAAATGGACTACAAGGTACTGAGCATGTGCATCTGTGCAGAGCTCATATACATTAATAACGACTCATCATGATCCATAGTGTGCATGTTTCTCCTTCTTTTCCATTTACACTACAAAATATCTTCATCCTAGCAGGCTGTTAGGTGTCTTAAAACCATGCTTCAAACAAGTGAAAAAATCTGCCAGTGGGATGAGGTAATCCCACTTGTTTCCAGTGCAGCTTCACTTGTTTGAGGAGTATGTAAGTAATAAGTAATAAGGCAGATCAGCCCACAAGTATCAAGAAAATGACACTTGATTCAAGAAAAGTCTGGAAAAAGTTGATAAGTGTTGGAAACAAGTGGATTATCTCACTCCACAGGCAGATTTTTTACTTGTTTGATGAAAAAAAAACAAGATTTTTAACACTGAATATGAGACTAAATGGCTTGTTAAGATGGAGATTTTTCACAGTGTATGCCTTTGTCATGCTGTCATTAAAGCAGTCAGCCTTTTACATCCCTCTCCTTTTATGTGTTTTCTTTTCATCTCTCATTTGCTCCCCTGTCCACCCCTCCTGCTATCGTACCCACTAAACCGTGCCGTAAATGCCCGCCTCGGTATTCACCCTGCACCCTCCTTCATTATGCTCACACACACATATCCCCGCGCACGCTGGCATGCACAGTGCTCCCTGCATATAGAGCGGTCAAGGGAGACGTAAACATAATCTTCTGATCCAGCTTGTTCCCGCTTCCCCAGACAGGGGCATCATTACAGTATACAGGCATACAGTGCCGCCGGCTAAACACACTGCAGCAAGGTGTCAGAGCGAGGCGCTAATATACTCCTGGAGGAGTGGAGGCACTAGAAACTCTGTCTTCATAGCGCACACTGTTACGCACACTCATACTGAGCCATGCACGCACGCACACCCAGACACATTGAATCAATCCTCCAGTCAGCTCTGGTTTGCGTCAGAGAAGGTTTCCTTGGCCCTGTAATTGGGAAGAAAAGTCAGCTCCCGCCTTCGTCCTGGCCTGGCAGCTCTCCAGAGGGCTCTTCACTTGCTCTGAAGTTCAGATTTTGTGTTTGGAGAACGCTAAAATGTGGGTGGTCGGCATTTGAACCCTTTCCTCTTTTTTCGCCATCGGTACAAATGCCCTTGTTTAAGCAGCACGAGCCCTTGTTTGCATAGCGGCATGTTATTATTCACTTGCTCTTAGCCTGCTGTGCTCTTAATGCAGATCACTGTGGCGACAATAGTGAAGCTTCCATATATTTCTGACTAATTGGCATCTCTTTGTCTGTCTCGCCGCTTGCCTCTCTCAGTCTGTGGGACTGAGTCGCCGCCTGCCTGACTGACTAACTTGCTGTCCTGCGGTATAAATCTGAATGTCTGTTTCTCTCCCTCCGCCAGTCCTGTGGGAACATCTACAAAGGCCTGGCGCAGACGGGGGCATGGGGCTGCTTCGACGAATTCAACCGGATCTCAGTGGAGGTGCTGTCTGTGGTGGCTGTGCAGGTAAGAACAAGTCCAGTTCCATCACTTCAGGTAATTCTCAGATCCGAGCGGGCTTTCATCGCCGTCACTGAGATATTTGCACAAATCAAGCCGCGGCACAAACAAGCCAGTGGAACGAGCACGGTGCGAGCAAATAGCCCCTTCATCGCAAATTGCTTCAGCTGTAAGACTAATCCTCCAAGGCTGCCACCTTTGCGCCCTAAAGCGGCTTTTATAATTGGAGCGTTCTCTGATCTGACTTGAGATTCTGGGGTAGAAAACTCTCTCCTCTGCTTCATGACTTGCTGGTGATGCTGCTGCGTCATGCAGCGATGATAAGAGCCGGTCTGAATGGACACTCTGACAAAGTTCTTACACTACCTTTCAAAGGATCTTCTATGTGCTTTACTGATAGTGCAGCTGGTGTTTGCGAAGTATTAGTGAATTAGGCGTAATCTTGTTTTGCATGGCCTCACCGACAAATAACTATTAGGTGGGCAAAATAATGAGATTTACATGTAATTGTCATATGCAGGGCCGTGACAGGCACACAGAGGCTTTATTTTTTTGACCAGCACTATTAGGCAGATTTCCATTCAGTGTGCATGGTTTAGGAACATTTGATGGGGTCATTCCAGTGATGTGGCATGCCCTATATGGAATCTTAACTCAGGTATCAACTCAGATAGTCTATTATTTTATAGCTCTGAGGCATTTCCAAGCTCTCTGTATAGATAAAATGGCTCATTTTTGATATCCTCAGCATCTACATAGTGTCACTGGTTCAGTTGCATCCTTGCGTCTTGGTTTCCTGCTTCGTGACAAGTAAAGTTAAGAAAGACTTATCCTTAATTGCTTATTCTGTGTGTGCATGTCTGCACACCGACGGTGTGTACTCTAGGCGACCTAGCGGGCTGTTTGATTATGGGGCTCTTTTGAGAAATCAGGCATATTCTATGTGCTTCAGCTGATGCTTGCTTTTCTGTTATCTTGCATTCTATTATCTCGGATCAAATAGATCCTCTGTTGGTGGTTTCATGAGTCCTTCTCATGTATTTAAATCTGCCATGCTTTTGCCCCAGACAGAGGGCGTTCATGCACATGCAATACAGTCATGGCGAAAGGTATACAGTGGATAAGGATGCTGATTATGATCATGATGATAATGGAGATAGAGCTGCTCAAAGGCTCCTCGTGGAGCTGATAGATCATTATTCATTGCTAGACTTAACAGCGTAGTCAGTTCTCTGCCCTTCCTTCCCTCTTTAGCGGCAATGAAAGTCAAGCAGTGCTCTCCATAAGCCATGCAAGTCTACAGTACTTAGAGAATTTTAAAGTGCCAGAAAAATGAATGGGCGTTTGCGTGGCATAATGAATAATAAATCATTGTGGCTTATGCGTGGAGAAGCAGACCTTGGAAACAGAGGAACGTCAACCTCCTGCTGTGATGGCTGGCAGCCCGCTTCACTGCTCAGCCTGCTTCAGAGCAGCAACACCAAGCCATCTCTCACCAAAAGCTAATCCATCCTCTTAAAGTGGGAACAGGCGCTACTGCGTTTAGCGACATACTCGGCTGCCGGTTGGGCCTGCTAACAGGTGGCAGGACCAATTCTGCAATAGATAAACCAGAGACAAACAGAAGGCCGCCAGACGCAACAATATGGAGATAAATTGGTTAAGTTCCCTCCCGCACAAACCCAGATCCCTGTCTCAAGTCAGCAGAGGCCCGGACTGTGAAGATAATCAGGCTATACTAGAGCAGTGTTTGTACTGTGCTATATTAAATTCATACATTTGAAGAAGGTAAAGGGTCAAATTTCACCCCACTGGATCACACTTGACAGCAGTTTCTGTTTTTGTACATATCTTAAAGGAATACTCGTTTTGGGTAAAATACGATTTTTTTTCCAATTTACCCAGACAAGATGTTTGTTACCATTTGCTGCACATTTACTGCTTCAGTTTCTATGGGTAGCATTTTGTGTTAGCTTAGCATAAAGACTGGAAGTCTATAGAAGACACTAGCCTAACTCCATCAAAATGAAAAAATAAAGCTTACAGCAACTCCAAAGCTGTCTTATTTACACAGTGTGTCATGCATTTGAAATAAATGTCTTGGATTTTTTTTTTTTTTTTTACAGACCGCTGAATACATATGTTCAGTGATTACAGTTCCTACCATCTAACTTTTCCTTTAACGACTCTCGTTTTTTAAAAAAAATCCAAGACATGTATTTCAAATACTCATGATATATAGTGTAAATAAAACAGCTTCGGAGTTGATGTAAGGTTTATTATTTTCACTTTGACGGAGCTAGGCTAATGACTCCTGTATACTTCAAGTCTTGATGCTAAGCTAACACAAAATGCTACTCATCAGAACCGAACCTTTTGACATACAGAGGTGAAAATGGTATCGAACATCTTGTCTCAGTTTGGTTAAGTCAGAAAAAGGGTATTTTGCCCAAAATGTTGGAGTATTCCTTTAAGGTGTTTCATGCTGCTCCTGTCCCCACAGCTCATAAAAGAGAAGCCCCTCTGATTGATTCCACTAAATATTCTTGCAGCCGTTCAATTTGTTTATAGCCTGCTTTCACTGTTGTGTCAGGATGACTGACTGATGTGTAGCTGAGTACTCGTCCATGAAGGCACGTTCCTCCTTCTTTTCAGCTGCTGACTGACTTTACTCTCTTACCACGCACATGTTAAATTCATAAATCCAGCTCCTTACAGGCTGTGATTGGGAGTTCAGGCCAGGACACTGAAAAGTTCATTCCTGATATCTCATTCAATCATAACCTAGACAAGCACAGCCTTGTGTCAGGGAATGAAGTGTGTGTAAACTTGGCAGTTCATCCATCCAGTAAACCCTGGCTGATAGCATTCTCTTATTATTGATGAAATTGTGTCCCTGAAAAAAAAGTGCATGCTGCGTAACAATTTGACAGACTGTTACAAATTGACTCTGGTATGTGCTATGTTATATTAATGATATGCTAATAAGTGATTCCAAACTTTCGGAGGCTACATTCCATGCAAGTGTCGCACCATAATTAGTTTGAAACTTGATTTTTTTTCTTGGAGAGAGGTGGCATCCGATTGCAGTGACAATGAATTCCTCTCCTGTAACTGCTCTATGTAATGATAAGAATAAGAATAAGAATAAGAATAAGAATAAGAATAATAAAAAGAAGAAGAAGAAGAAGAAGAAGAAGAAGAAGAAGAAGAAGAAGAAGAAGAAGGGCTATTATCATAACTTTTACATATCTCTTATAAAACACACACTTACAAAGTGCTTCACATCAAAGAAGAATGGAAATAAAAAGGATAAAAATGGAATACAGAATCACAGATAAAACAAAGTAAACAGGCAAACCAATATACAAGCAAAACAAAGAAGGGGTAAATCTATAAAGAAACTATCCTTGTGGAAGCAGACTTTTAGTTGAAGTTTTAGTTTAAAACAATGAAAGAAAAAAAGGTCCTGTAGAGAAACAGAAGTGAATACAAATGATCAAAGCGGACCAATGTGAACGCAACAAGGAGAGGCTAAAACTGAAAAAAGGCTAATCTGTAAAAGTGAGTTTTCAGCAGCCGCTTGAAATAATCAATAGAGTTAGCAGATCTGATGGAATGAGGTAGACAGTTCCAAAGTGATGGAACTACAAATGCAAAGGCTTGGTCACTTTTTGATTTAAGGTGGGAACCGGGGAATTGATTGATCAGATGATCTGAGAGGCTGACTGCTTGAATAAGGACCCAACAGTTCTGCAATATAAGCAAAGGGCAGGTTGTGCATTGCTTTATAGGTGATGTCACTGGGAGCCAATGGACGGAAGCGAGAATTGGGGTGATGTGATATCTCCATGCCCTCTGCTGTGTTTGTGTTACCTGCAGGTGAAAAGCATCCAGGACGCCATCCGGGACAAGAAGCAGAGGTTTAACTTCATGGGGGAGGAGGTGAATCTTTGCCCCTCGGTGGGCATCTTCATCACCATGAACCCAGGCTACGCCGGCAGGACCGAGCTGCCCGAAAACCTCAAGGCTCTCTTCAGGTACGGAGAGGAACCAGACTCGGGGGACCCTCAGTGCCGTGCTGCGGGTTAATGAAGCTCATTTCTGTGTCTTTCCCTCAGACCGTGTGCCATGGTGGTGCCAGACTTTGAGCTGATCTGCGAAATCATGCTGGTGGCCGAGGGCTTCCTTGATGCTCGAGTCCTTGCTAGGAAGTTCATCACCCTCTACACCCTCTGTAAAGAACTTCTGTCCAAACAGGTGCTTCAGGCTTTGTTAGATGTAGAACAACACCACACATGATTCTTTTCATATTTGGGCTCTCGGATGCTGGAGTGATGCAGTGAAAGAAGTTTATATATCTAGTCTAAGTAAATGAACTCAGTGTTAGAAATGAAGAAGAGGCTGCAGGCTGTTTGGATGTTATTCCATTTAAATTTTTCTTCATTCCCCTTTTGAAATCCTCCTCTAGATGTTGCACCAATATTTGAATTATTAATATAGTCATAAAATCACATGCAGTGCTGACTAATAGTAACAGTGGAGCCCATCAACATAGGACTTTATGACCTTTCAATTATGGATGAATATCCTATGATCGCAGGCCTATTTAACTGCCGTATCACGGTACTTCCATTTTATGGCGCTTTTATGACGCTCAATGAAACAGACATTTTAAAAATCACCCCAATTACGCTTCTTAGCTTTTGCAAAGTTGTTTGCCAGAGTTTCGTGGCGAGTTTGCCAACATTAGCAATTTAGTGGTAACGAAATCAAATGATAATGAACAGACTGCTTCTCTAAGCTGTATTCTTAAGGGCTGAAACTGCAAATCCGCGGTAGGCAGAGACTCAAAACACTGCTCGCCTCCGTTGCATAACTGGTGCATCATTGTGGATTTAACTTTACATAAATTCTGTTGTTTGGTCTTGTGTACTAAAGAGGACAAAAAAATTCAAACAAGTAAACTTTTGAACTCGTTCCTCTGATGTTCTTTTAGGGAGCGGAGGTGATATGTTTTACATCCTCTCTCCTGCGTGTCCTTCATTGATGTTTCTTCCTGCAGGACCACTATGACTGGGGTCTCCGAGCCATCAAGTCCGTCCTGGTGGTGGCTGGATCCCTCAAGAGGGGCGACCCCGGCCGAGCGGAGGACCAGGTGCTGATGCGGGCTCTGAGGGATTTCAACATCCCCAAGATCGTGACCGACGACATGCCCGTGTTCATGGGGCTGATCGGAGACCTGTTTCCTGCCCTGGACGTCCCGAGGAAGAGAGACCTGGACTTCGAGAAGCACGTCAAGGACTCTGTCCTGGACTTAAAACTCCAGGCAGAGGACAACTTTGTGCTGAAGGTGAACTGGATTGGCCTCCTGACAGCCTCTATCTCCAATTCCTCTGTTGCTGTTTATCAAATTCTCTTTTGATGACAGCTGAAAGAATTCGAATGTGTGCGAGCCGATCGCTAAGCCGAGGATGAAGGCAAATACACTCACGGCTCGTCTGTGCACCACAAGCAAAACCCCCAAATGGGACTTCATCTTTAACAATTTAGACAGATATTACAGTTGTAGCACTTTCATTTAGATTTATCTTACTTCTGTCCAAAAGCTATTTACCTCGCGTCACACTGTTTCAGTGGGAAATAGACATTAGTGTCACACAAGTCTACAGGATCTGGATGAATCGGGCAAATATAGCGGAAACCCAATGGTTTGGTACAATGAGAATTCAGGTGCCCGAGCAGCTGACCTAATTCTAGTCATTATATTACATACAGATACACACACACACACACACAGACACAAACACAGACAATAGAAAGCATTATATGTCAGAGACAGATGAACGCAGGACCAGGGGAAATAAGTGCAATCTGCCTCAGGTCAAATAGACACAGGAACCACATAATAACACTCCATCAATGGAGGCTGGTGCTGCACCATGCCACTTAACCCTGACACTGTGTGAGACAGCCCCAGAAATAAACAAAGAGGAGGAGAAACAGAGAGAGAGAGCGAGAGAATGGCAGACCGGTCAATAACAACCATCCACCCCCAGAGCCTGAACTTTTGCTGTCTTTGTTTGTGTGGCCGCCCTTTTGATTTCCGACAAGGAGGGGGGAAGCAGCGAGGTGAGAGAGACTGCATACCTTTAGCGTTAGCCTGTGGTAGCATTAGTCGGCG
The DNA here is from genome assembly GCA_900302615.1 of Holocentrus rufus. Classification (NCBI taxonomy): domain Eukaryota; kingdom Metazoa; phylum Chordata; class Actinopteri; order Holocentriformes; family Holocentridae; genus Holocentrus; species Holocentrus rufus. The sequence continues at coordinate 25,468 of OMLF01047400.1, forward strand.
GCACATCAAAGCAGTAATCAACCAGGGCCTTTGAGAGTCTAAAGCCGCCTGCGCTTAGGCTGAATGGATCAGGAGTAGGAGCCGCGAGGAGTCCAGTCGATTGCATTGATTGAGCATGCCATCTATATGTTTGACTGGAAGTGGGGAGGAAATCTCTCTCTCTCTTTCACACTTTCTCTCTTGCTCCCTGGTGCGCACGCCGCGTCTTCGCCTCGCGTCCCTGAATAGAGAGAAAATTGCAAAAAAAAATCACCCACCCCCCCTCGCTCACCCAAGTCAATCAAATGCTCAAGGTCCTGCAAGCGTGAGCATGTTAATTTGGCTTTAATTGTGCAAGCGCAAAATAATGAGCCTGCAGATGGAGGGCGTCTGTCCTCCCTGTTTGTGCGAGCAGTGAAGACAGCTCCTGTCCTTGGTTGTAGCCTGTGAACAGTGTATTAAGCTGCTGTGCTGCATTGCAGTGCGTCACACTATACCCTGCCTCTCTGCATAAAATTATACTCACTGTGACCCATATTATTGAATATTCAGGATGAGATGTAACATAATAGTAAGTGATACAATA